>JAVQJF010046702.1:0-26574 GCA_036023855.1 Gadopsis marmoratus
TGACTTTATAAAAACCTTTATTGCACCACAGCAATAATTTGAGTGTGTTGGTAACTTTCTATATTAGCTATATGGTGCAAATATACATGAATTATCTGACTCGATTATAAAGTTAATACTGTCACTAACGTGCCATTTACATGCATATTCTCTCTTCATATATACAGTATATTCCTATTAATGTTTTGAACTGTGTCAGCCAGTTTCTATTGATATAGCTCCTTATTTTATTCATTAGCACAATTTATTTAATTCCCCCTAATAAAATATTGTTATAGGCTGACAGTCTTCAACACATTTTAGAGCCAATGGTGGTGTGGCTCAGAGGTTTTTCTCCAGTTCCTCCAGCAGAGGGCCTGCAGTGTTTACAGAAACTCGGAGATGAGCTCTGTGATGCCCGGAGGAGAGGGGGGGCGGGGGCGGGGGCTTCTTTTCCTGTTCATCCCCGTCAGTATCCGGAGCCGGTGGTCGTGCAGACACCTGAAGATACAGTCTTTCAAGGTATCCTTTCAAGCACTTTCAAGGTATCTTTTCAAGGTCTTCCAAGATTTCAAGGTATCCTTTCAAGCACTTTCAAGGTATCCTTTCAAGCACTTTCAAGGTATCTTTTCAAGGTCTTCCAAGATTTCAAGGTATCCTTTCAAGCACTTTCAAGGTATCTTTTCAAGGTATCATTTCAAGTACTTTCCAGGTATCATTTCAAGCACTTTCAAGGTATCTTTTCAAGGTATCCCAAAGTTTCAAGGTATCCTTTCAAGTACTTTCAAGGTATCCTTTCAAGCACTTTCAAGGTATCTTTTCAAGGTATCCCAAGGTTTCAAGGTATCCTTTCAAGTACTTTCAAGGTATCCTTTCAAGCACTTTCAAGGTATCTTTTCAAGGTATCCTTTCAAGTATTTTCAAGGTATCTTTTAAAGGTATCCCAAGGTTTCAAGGTATCCTTTCAAGCATTTTCAAGGTATCTTTTCAAGGTATCCCAAGGTTTCAAGGTATCCTTTCAAGTACTTTCAAGGTATCTTTTCAAGGTATCCCAAGATTTCAAGGTATCCTTTCAAGCATTTTCAAGGTATGGTAAGGTACTGAACTAAAAAGGCTGCTTTTTAACTGTATCATTCTGCTACCTGCCAAATCGGCATCTGCCGACTCTGTAGAAATTTAGTGAACAATTCTCATTATGTTGACAATCGAAGCGTCTGTGGCGCGAAGTTCCCTCTGACCGGAAACACCTTGTTCATATGCGCTTTCATTCGCTAAGCTTTTCCGTTGGATTGTAATAATCACTTGCTCTGCCATGATCATCTTCTTCTTCGAGTTGAGATGGCGGTTAAATCAGTTTATAGGTGCTTTACAGCGATTTACTGCACTGTGGAGCAGCAGATGTGTTGACAAACTTGGCAACGGAAAATAGAGCACGGTTTCAGCATTAGCCTTTGCTGAATGTTCATGAGTTAGAGGCAGCCTATTTAATATTCGACCAATGGCTTTGTGTTACTTTATGATGTGACGCCCACATATCCGAAATGGTTTGTTGATATGTCAGAACATATCGGAAATGCAATTGTTGATATCTTTAATGGAAATTACATTTCCACTAGTCACAATCTTTTTTTCAACATGTCAAAATTAAATTGTAGATATCTGTAATCGTTATTCCTACTAGTTAAAAAGCAATTACTGACATCTATAATTGAATTAAAGATATCTGTAAATCAGTTTTGACTGGTCGAAATGTAATTTTTACATGTGAAAATATATTTGTAACGTGTCAAAATTGCTTTACAGAGATATCTGTCGTAATGTCATTTTGACATGTCGAAATGTCATTTCCACTAGTGAAAACTAAATTCACTACTAGTCAGCCCTACTGATTAAATTTTAAAAGGGCTTGTCATAACTACTTGCTCTCGAAGATAATTAGTTCCTACTAGTACATAATAAAAGAGTAGTACAATGAACTAACCATTCATGATCAACACATCACTTGTGAGAACCATGTACTGACATGCATGCGGTTTGCTCTGCAGGTTCAGGGAAGGTCGAACCACTCAAGCCTGCAATAAATGTAGTCTCAAAACCCCTTTGTGTATATATAAACTATATGATTAGAGTAGATATTAAAAATGTCTAAACCACTGCTATATATTTTCTATGTTTTAAGGCCTCGTGACCTGACTGACAAAACCCGTTATGCCAGATATTTTACTTTCCTTTGAATATTCAGTTTGAGACCGTAGCAGCTATTTATGTCTTGTAATAGCAAGAAAAGCACAGGTGTAATTAATGACTCTGATTAGGTGTGCCCCTAAACATGCCATTGAGCCAGATGCACAACAGCATGATCCTGCCATAGGATCTACATGGAGGGCAATCATTATCATGTTATTAGTTACACCTGTGTTTCACAAGTTAAAATGTCATTTTTACCAATGCACAGTTGTAGATTCTGTATGTATAAAGCATGTTAAACAGCTGGAGATAAAGGATGTGCAGAGCTGTAGATCTGAAAAGAAATATTAAAGTCAAAGTAACCAAACCTTAATACATGCACTCAGTTAACAATTTAATCTGGGCAGAGGTTAACTATAATATTTAACCAATACGCTGTAAGCACACATTGTATTATTACATTACATTAATTGCATTTTATTTTACTTAATTACACCATTGTCAACATACAACAAATCAGTACAGAGGCACGGTCACATTGAAACAGTTAAAAACATTGTGTGAGATTTGAATCTTTCTAGTTTTGTAACATTCACATAAAAGATTACACTGGTGATGGCTGCCACACATTTTCTTTTGGACCTCATAAAATTATACATTTTCTCACACTTTAAGAGATCAGAAGAGGAGAGTTTTGTCCTGCACTCAGAGTCTAATGATAATGAGCAGATTGTTCACATAAGGTTTCGCTGCAATGGATACAAACATGGCAATTTGAAAGGTGTGTCAAATTCTCTGAAGGTGAGACTTATATGCGGTCTGTGTCATTTTAATTGGTTTTGTTCAAATAAAACAAGTCAGCGAGTAATAGGTGGAGCAACAAGTTCAACAAGTTAGGTACGTAATGACCTTTAAAATCCTACCTTAACAGACAAATGAAACATGATTCAACAATCTCAATTAATTA
Organism: Gadopsis marmoratus; assembly: GCA_036023855.1. Lineage (NCBI taxonomy): Eukaryota > Metazoa > Chordata > Actinopteri > Centrarchiformes > Percichthyidae > Gadopsis > Gadopsis marmoratus. Next base: position 3,134 of record JAVQJF010046702.1, read on the forward strand.
AAAACAGATATGAAGACTTAACATATGAATCATGTGAAAATATAAATTTGATGCCATTGAACTGCTAAAATTATTTGCTGTCTTATAGTGGTGACAGAAATATTCTAATAATAATTTATCCTACTGTTATGGAATTAGTGCATTTATGTAAGATGTATTTAAGACAGAGTACACCTTTAAAAAAAAAAAAACGGACTATTTAACCTTTTTGTAAATGCCCTTATCCACTTAAATAACTACAGAAAGAAAAAACATTCAACTTAAATATGAACACTCGGCTCCCAATTAAACTCTTTTTAGGAAATACTCCCACATTTCCCACAGTTGAGAAAGAATATTTCCTGGGGACAACAGCTGCTAGGAAAGACACATAAAATGGTCCTGCTTGCCACACAAAGCAGACTGATGCTTCATTTTGGCCACGTGTCGACATTAAGACAACATCTAAATTTTAACATAACATTATACCAGTTAATTTTCACCATTAACATACCTATACATAAATAAAGCTCTGATCTACAGTATGTTCTCATATCATAGGCATCATTGCACTACATGTCCCCCCAACAAGCTCATGATTATCATGTGGCACAATGACGTGAGCTGCACAGAGACAACAGTCTGGGATACAGACACATATGCTTGGTTAATACAACAATGTGTACTATCTGCGGGCAAATAACAGTACTTCATTAGCCATGAGAGCAGTGGTGGTCAATAGTTGAATAATCCGCTTTTAATCCCTTACCTGTCTACCCGATTCATCTTCTCCCGAACACATCGTCAGAGCCTGACTGGAGCGTCACAGTTTAGCAGGTTTTAATAAAATAATATTCACAGAACTGCAGCACTAACAGGTTTCAAAGCTAAAAACACTTAAACATCCTCTCTTCAATATTTGCAGCTATTTTAATAGTAACATCTTCCTTATATTATGCCACAGCTTCAGAGTGACGGATCGCAGTATGTGTGCGGAAATGACGGCTTGGGTGACAGCTGGATGAGTCCCTATGATTACATGGACATGTGTTCTGGGAGCACATAGGAGATGTCGTCCCAGGGGTGGCGATACAGACCCTGCTTCAGCCTCTTCTGGTCCAGGTAGTGTCCTGAGGAGGTACGAAAATGAAGGATTGGTTGTCATATAACAAAAGGTAGAAGGTGTTTGCCATCTTGCACACATTACCACTGCAGAAATGACTCACCAATAAATCCCATGCTGCGTCCCAGGACAAAGATGCCGTTCAGAGCTCCAATTTCCACAAACTCATCAGCCTCATCCCTGTGTTGCGCATGATGGACAACAAGGATAAGAGTTTATGAATAAAAAAAGATTTTTTTTTTTTAAATGGCTGCAAAAAATGTCAGTATAATACTACTTATTTTGTAAATAAACTCAAACATATTAACGAGTGTCCTGCAGGCTGATGCTTTTAAAAAGGTAATTTTAGCATTAAGTTGTAATCATTAGTATGGAAAATTCATTTCTGTAACGATTCCTTGTAGTCCCAGCATTTCTTCCCACATATTTATTATATTTGGCATTACATGACTCCAGGGTATTATAGAGCAGACACATAAAAACAAGATGTGAAACTGCTACATGGCTTCAACAGAGAAATGTAACTTGAATGCGCGTTTCTTTGTTTTGCCTTAAATATAGTAACGGTGTCCCTTTCTAAAGAGAAACAAAGTGCAAGCTGTATAAAAAGACATGGTAAAGATGGCCAGTATTCATTGGCTCACCGTGTAAAACCACCACAGGTCCTGAGCAGGTCCACAAAGGCCACACCGATGAAGCCATCCACATTCAGGATCAAGTTGGGTTTCTGATACGACGACATCAAAACACACAGGGAAGAGGGTCATGTTATTTAAAAATGGAGCGTGTCACTATTTGTTAAAAGGTGGTGAATGACAGGATGAAGTGATGAATCTTACCTTGGACGTGGTGATCTTTTCTACATCTAGAGCGTAGTCCAGCAGCTGGTTGGAAGGGAAGTGTTGATTCACAAAGTCCTTCAAGATCTGGACCCTCATGTCTGGATTGTTAATCTTAGGAAGCACAGAGATTTCCTTTTCATTCTAAATCTTCCTTCTCTGATCATTCTGGTTTTCCTTACAGGATATTTCTAGGCCCAAAGCAATATTGGCAGCGTAGGACAGCTTTGTTCCCGGTGTTGTTTAATAGTGTGATGTTCTGAATTAAAGATCATTCTGTTGCTGCCCACACTGGATACACACATGCTACTCACCGACTTCACTCTGTGTCCAATGCCCATTATCAGCTTGCCATCCTTCTTCATCTTGTTGACAAACTCCATGGGCAGCATGCCGCTGTCAAATGCCTTGCTGAATTGCTTTGCTGCAGCATCCAGAGCGCCACCAAAGCGGTCACCCTGAAAAGTGACAAAAAAAAAAAAAAAGAAAGACGTGCTCGTGGTGGACTTCTGCAGGCCAGTAAACCAAGTACGTGAATCACAGCTTTACGTGTCTTACAATGGTGAGGAGGCCAGAGGTGAGGCTGGAGATGAGATCTTTGCCGGCTCGAGCACAGACGATGGTGTTGTGGGCACCGGAAACAGCAGGGCCGTGATCAGCAGTCACCATCAGGCACATCTCAATGAATTGGCAGGCATACCTCGGCAACCTGCACTCAAAGGCAGAATCAACAACAACGGTTATGTGGTTCAAGGATTTCTTTCAAGAGTAAGTTTATCACAGCTACTGGGTTAAGAGACTGACCTCCTCTGGAACCAGAGAAGCCCCAGAGTTCCTCCCAGGCCTATTTCCGACTTGAAGACCTCAGTGATGGGCATGCCTGCGTAGATGAGCTCCTGACCCCTCTCATCGCAGATACTGGTCATGAAGGAAGCAGGCTTACGGATCAGACCCAGCTCCTGCAGAGCAAACAGACCCCGGGAAACAATTCACTCCGCGGACTCATGATCCATCCGTCTCAATTTAAAAACAACAAGCTTCGTTTCAGGTGTGTTCAGAAGCATACTCACTCGTGCCCAGGAGTAATCCATTGGCACAGTGGGAGGAGGCATCTCTTCGGCTGGCTGAATAACTCCTTTGGCAACAAGGTCATCATAAACAGATCTGCATGGATGAAAAAGAGACTAACAAACTCATCTGAAAACCTTGTGGTAAAGGAATATTTATGTTAGCATGATGAGCTGAAGGAATGAATATGACAACGTGCACTGACTTGATGATCTCTCCCAGCTCATCAAAGCTCTTGGGGACAAAGGCACCAGCCTCCTTCAGAGCTTTGTTCTTAGCTACTGCTGTCTCAGAGGCCTGGTTGGCACAGGCTCCTGCATGGCCAAACTGAACCTGACGGGGGAGAAGAAAGGTGCAACATGGGCCAGAAATGTCATTAGTTCCTTGAATCTCATTGTGCAGCTGCCTAATGGGGCCAGAAATGCACCAGACTCTACACCTGCCCTCTCACCTCTGAGGAGAACATGGTGGCACAGGTGCCAATACACCAGCACACCACTGGCTTTGTGATCCTGCCCTGTTTAATAGCCTGGCAGATCTTGTACTCCTCTGTGCCGCCAATCTGTAGACGGCAGAGACAGACGCAGGATGTAGCAAATCAATAACTGTTTAAAGCTGCAGGCACCCGTGTGTTATTAATTCCTCACCTCTCCCAGCACAACAATCATCTTTACTCCAGGACTGTCATGGTAGCGGAGCACATGGTCAGTAAACACAGAGCCTGGGTATCTGCAGAAGAGTCCAAAAATTACACGCCAATTTAAACCCACATGCTTACATACTGCAGATCAAAAGGCATCACATACCTGTCTCCACCAATGGCCACACCTTCAAAAACACCATCGGTGGTGCGAGAGATTATGTTGTTCAGTTCATTGGACATGCCGCCTGAGCGGGACACGTAGGCCACACTGCCTGGACGATAGAGCTTGGAGGCGAGGATGTTATCCAGCATGCCTCCCGTGTTCCCGATCTTGAAACAGCCTGGTTTAATTCCTCCAACCTGGGGACCCGCGCACACACACACGTTCTGGTTTGCTCAGATAAAAAGAACAGAGTGAAATTGTGATAAATATAATGTCAAGTGAAGCAAGACTAACGGTTGCTGGTCCAATGATTGTTACACCCTTCTTGTCTCCGGCTTTGATGATCTTCCTGGTGTGGGCTTCAGGGATTCCCTCAGCGATGATGGCAATGGTGCGAATCTGAAAACAATTGAATAGAAAGTCTTAACTTGTTTTTTAAAGTGAAAGTACCTTGCAGATGGTACAGGACGGTGGTGCATTTACCTGTGGGTACTGCATGGTCTCCATAGTGCTATCAAAGGCTGAACGCAAAGAGGCAAAGTTGATGAGCACATCCACATCTGGGTGCTTCTTCATGGCATCACTCATGTTCTTATACACTGGGATGAGAATCTCTTTATGGCCCCAATAGTACTTCTGTTTGTGGTCTCCACTGAAAGGTAGCCATGCAGAAGAGCATTTTTCACGCAGTGAAGGGACACTGTTTACTTAAGAGACTTTTATTACATTAAATGAACAATTATGGGCCATTACACACCGACAGCAGGACAAACTACAGAGGAAGGACAGGGCACACTTACGTGAACGGGTAGACCATGGCAGCAACAGATGGCTCATCTCTGGAGCAGACATAGTCAAAGTCCAGCATACCCTGCACTGCCCGAGTCTGCATACCCCACACTATGGACTTGGTGTGTTTGCTGAAGAGGGTGACTGCCTTGGCTACAGGGAAAAGAAAGCTGTTACAGATAGAAACTGAATACCAGGTCACTAAAATATAATTTCTTCCTCTATTTTCTGTGTGCGTACAGAAAAAAAAAAAAAAAAAAGAAAAAAAAGTGACATCACTGACATGAGGATTGACAGAGGTCATCAATTATATTAATAAAGTAGACAAATAAAGTGTTTGAGCACCATAAACTTCTGGGATTGAAAACAGAGATAAGTTAGCTACTGATTTTTTTTTACATATTTACAACAATGAATGTTGATGTTTAAGATTGGTTATGTAGTGTATGTATCCAGTCTTCCATCTAAGTGAGTCCTCCTGCTGTCCAAAGGGGGGGCTATAATCCCTAAACCCAACCATGCACGATCACAAGGCATCTTCCCATCATGCTGCTCAGCAGTGGACCCATGTATGGAAACACATCAAAGCCTCAGCATTCAGTGCAAATATTTCCCAGTGTAGTGTAGTGTAGTGTAGTGTAGTGTAGTGTAGTGTAGTGTGTGTGTGTGTGCGCTCTCACCGATAGGAGCCCCAGTTTTGGCCTTCTTGGCTGGTGAGCCATCAACTCTGGCTCTGTTTTCAGAGAAAGAAGCAGTTCTGCTGGATGCTGGGGTCTGGAAATTACAAAAATAAAATTGTATCCGTTATGCATGTGTGCTAATGAGGACAGCTCTGTTGAGAATTTATCTGCTTTAACTGTAAAAAGAATTAAGAAAATAATAATGGCATAACAGTGGGTCTTTATATTTTAGGAGCTTGATAGAAGAGCAGGGTAGCCTCAAACCTTCAGCATATTTTATAAGACATCACCTGCACACAGTGAGTCTTAGTGTTCTAGATTTTTTATGCCATCGACTACACAAGCAGAGCTTCGTGAAGGATGACTCACTGGATTTTGATGCTTTAAGCTGGAACCTTTCAATTCTAAAACAAAAGCTTTTACAAAAACACAATTTCACCAAAATGCAGGATTTTTGTCTTTGACTTCTACTTTGTAATACTTAATCGGCACTATTTTAATTATATCATGAAATTATTAATTATTACATATAATCCATTTCTCTTTGTAATTTTCCATCATATATCTAAATTTGAAGAATGAGGCAAACGCATGTATGTTCACACATGTGCAGGCACACACGCACTCACTTTGCTGAAAGCCTACACACTGCAGTCTTAATGGATGCCTCAGGGCAGTCGCAGTGCGTTACTGACTGTGGCCTCGTGACGATTTGAGTGAGAGCAGTGCACAATGCCCTGCTATTCTCTTATAGAAAAGAGCCATTGGGCTTCTGATAATCTGGAAATAAAAAGGACAAGACAGTAATAACAAACAGAGGCTGTGGCATGCAAGTCCTCTGCTCTGTCTGCACCTCACTATTGGTGGAGCTGACGACGTAAATTCACTGCACAGTGAGCTGACACAACATCCCAACGGCCTATTTGTCTCCGTGGAGTCAGTATGTGTCATACCGATGTGCTGCCGCTGGAGTTGAGGAGGAAGTTGGCAGTGTGGGCAGCAACAGGAGGCTGGTTGGGGATTGGCCGGTGGCCCAGTGCCATGCCAACAATAGCAGTCATGTGAGTTTCTGTGCCAAAGACATGGATGGGGATTCCAGTGGTCTTTCCTGGGGAGAGTGGCAGGACCAAACGGAGCGTGGTGTATAAAAATCAGCAGGTGCTTGCAGTTTGAAATGCACTGAACACATGCTTTTATATTTAGGAGACAGGAGCATAAATCAGGGTAAAGTAAGAATTTACCACATACCAACTTCTCCCATCACTCTGAGGCCTTCCTGGTAGTTGGGGCCTCCACGGCGGACAAAAATGGTGACCTCATGCTCCTTTAGTGGCACCTGATAGTCTCTGATGGCGCGAACAATCCCCTGGCAAAGACAAGGATATGCTCAGTGAATAAGTAATATTAAGGCTACTATATAAACAAAACGTATGTGATACTGTACCTTAAATGTTGCTGCCACATTTGTGAAGTTTGCAATGCTTCCCCCAATGATCAAAACCTTTCCTGGAAAATATTATGTTGCAAAAACGATTACATGGGGGGGGGACAAAAAAACACTACTTTGAGCATACACAGAACATTTGGAGCAAGCGGTTTTGCTACCATCAGGGTGCTTCTCCCTGGTCATCAGAGACAGGATAGTCTTGGCGTAGTCATAGGTCTGCTGTTCGCTTGGTGCGCCTGAGTACTCCCCATAATTGGCCAGCTCGTTGACGCCACCCAGGTCACAGATCGTGTCACTAGGATGAGTTTTACATTAGTCACCCACACAGAGGAAAAAGCAATAGCAACCCAGCTTGAGATAATCAGCAACTAAAGTTCAGAACGCACATTTTCCATCTGTTCTGAATGAATGCTGCAAACCTAACAGTGCACAGAGGGAATAATTAGTCATGGCTGATGTGTCACGCTTTACGCCCGACAGACACCGCTCATTCCTCCAGACCCAAGAATTCAGCTGAATGGGCGAAGAGTCTGAGCCGCTGCATCACTGGCATACTCTAATGCTCAACCCGATTATGCTTATAAGCAACCTGAAGAAAATTTCAGATACATGGCTACTTGTGTCTTATTTATCCAGGCTTTGTTTTATGAAGGTTGGTCCTGCTCTGGCACGGTGACCGGGTACCTGTACACCACTGAGGCACCTCCTCCCGCTACCATGGTCCAGATCCTGCCTCGGGGGTTGAGCAGGGTCAGTTTGAGACTGGCACCACTCTTGGCATCAAGGTCGGCAATATAAGCCTCCTGCAAAAGTCAAAGAAAAGATCAGTGAGAAGATGAGAGAAAGGTTATAACGGACGCTACAGAGGTAGGGTTGTGTGCGCGCGTGTGTGTGTGTGTGTGTGTAGCCTTAATAAGAGCAGGACTCAAGTTGGCCACAATTCATTGCCTGTGTCCACGCATTGATTTTAAAAGATATTAATTGGAAACACTGTGAGCGTGGTGTGATGTGCATGAGCAGTTGTTTGTGACAGTCAGGGCCACAGCTGGTGGCTGAGCGTAAAAAAAAAAAGCTCCCAATCAAAAAGGCACCCGCTGTCTCGCATCTCCGCTCTAGACTCACAGCAGCCCAATTAGACCAGCCCGTCTGGAACACAGGCAGGCAGTCTGTCTCAGACAAGCTCTTACATGCGTCAGACAAAAATAGAAAATAATGTTACAGTCATACAAATTGTTACATTCTCCAATTGTACACACAAACAAAACAATCACCACACAAAATCAGATTAAGCATTTCCTACATCTTATTACAGTACACGTCATGACAGCAACATCTGAGATTTTATCCACAGGTCTCTGCCCAGACAACCTTTATGTGAGGTTCTCTCTCCTCTCCAGAAGGAGTCATGAAGGCTGATTAACAGCTGTGTGTGGACATGCCCTTTCTCATTAACTCCACATGGGGCAGCTGGGACGTGGGCTGCTAACAGAGCAGAAGTAGCGGGCAACCCCACCGACAGGTAATCTTCCTCTTCATAATCAAATCCAAACTCTGTTAGTTATAGTGGATCTTATCAGCTTAGAAATGTGCAGTTGGGCTATGATACTGACACTTTCTACATTTACTGATAATGTGATTTGAAATGATAGGAATGAGTCCTGAGTTACCAGCCATTTGATGGCGACAGATTAAAATGGGATGCATTGCTAGCTCCGTCTCCCCAGTCCTCCCTCACCTCAGGATAAGCCTCCCTGCCGAAGGGTGGAGGGAACTCCACGTCGCCCCACTTGGCCTTGCAGATATAGTCAGCTGTGGCATCAATCTTGGCTGCCATGTCCAGCACGTAAACGCCATCTTTTGTGACCACTAAGAAAAAAAAACAAAACAGCCACCTGATGAGATTCACTGCGTTAGCAAAGAGCCAGAGCTTTAAATAGGCCACGCTCAGCCACAGGTGACCACAAGCTTCCTTGTTGTTCCTGCAGGAAGTGGTGCGACATCAAAGCAGGGAGAGCCAGTCTCAGCAGCCCTGCTACATCCACAGGAATAGCTGCAAGAGGGCATGTGCTGGTGCCCAATTACACCACTTGTAAAACACACCCTGCCTTGATCAAACAGCAAGTGTATGAATTATGTAATGGTTTCCTCCCTCAGTGTCAGAATCAACTTCTGCCTCGTGGTTTCAAGATGATGTTTTCGCCACCAATTTTTTGCTTTGATGTCCCCTTTCCAAATTCATAATCTGATAACATATTTATGAATCTGTGCTGGAATATTCATGTATGCGGCATCATGATTGCTTGTTCAGACACAGCACGTCACGGTATTGGGGATCTGAGAAAAACAAACCACCTACCCAGTGGATTGATCTCCAGGTATGTGAAGAACAGATCCTCATACAGGTTAAAGAGCCCAACAATGAAGCTGGACAGGAGCCTGCAGAGACATTCAACACATGAAACTCATCTCTGGGTCTGTGGCTGCAGCACCAGAATCTGATCTGTGGACGTCTGGTTAATCATATTACAATATATAAAAAAAAGGAGTGATAATCACATTACAGCTGAAACAATTAGTCCATCGGCAGACATTTCACCTGCAAAGTCACTTTTCAAGCAAAATGTTAAATAGCACATATATAAATATTCCTCTTATTTGTACATTTTTGACTATTACTGATCTTTCCCTTAGAACATCAACAAAGTAATAATAATAATAATAATAATAATAATAAGATAATTCAAGTCATGTTTGTTAAGGCTGAGCTGGACAGGAAACAGCTGCAGATAGCCTTGCTGTAGACAAGGGAAAATCAAATTTACCTCCTCTTTCACATGTCAAAACAGAGCATAAAGGAGTGGGGGGGGGGGGCAGGATTTTGTCTCCTCTCCTGCCTGTCAGTTGTGCAGACAGCCCAGAGCCATTGTAACCACGTCAGGACTCAGACTGGCCCGGGGGGGGGTTAGGGTTAGGGGGTTGTGATGGAAACCTCCAGTGACTCGGCTTTCCATGTCTCCTTCTGAGGGGAGGGCAGCAAGACTGGCCAAGCGCCGCTTTTGTTTTCAATCCGAAGTGTGAGAGGCGCATGAGGAGAGGAGTGTATGAGGTGAGGAGGTGAGCAGATTGATTTTCGGTGGCAGCTTCTTCAATGTCAGCCAAGACAGTGAGTCTGGCCAGTATCTGCCATCACAAGAGCACTGCTGGCGAGATGGATAGGAGGGGTTGGTGGGGGCAGGCCGCTGTATCGCACCCATCAAAATAAAAGGGACGTGCGCCGAATGTTGATGTATTATAAGAAAGGCTGGGGGCGGAGGCTGATCGAAGAAAGGCCAAGCATAGGGAGGAGTTTGTCATTTGGGTAATGGAAACCCTCCACCCATCTCCTCCTCCTCCTGCTGCTGCTCCCCCCACATTTACTGCCAATATCAAAGTGCTTTCTTTTACTTAATTTGTTTTCCTCTGTGGGTCAGGAGTTTAATTATAGAATGGAAAATGCCCAATTTCTTTTCTCCTTTTTAAGGTTGTTTTTAGTAGTTTAGTATTGCACTGCTTCTGATATAATGGATTAATAATAATAATAATAATCACAAATCATGACCGGCTGAGTGGGAACGCAAATCATCATGAATTTTTTAAAATGTGCATTGTATTTGATCTTATAAATAGCCACAGCTGTGCTGTAATGAGGCTGAAGTACATCTGGACATTTTTAAAAAGGGCTTTCTTTTTGACGGCACACATTGTTTAGCTGAGTTACTGCGTCAAAATAAGATACCTTTTGACAAATGAGTGCCAGGTGGACACGATGACACAACAGAAACGCTTGTCTAGGTTAAAGAAATCCAATATACACATACAAGAAAGCAAATTCTATTTAACATTAAGCATCTGAAATAAAAACACAGTTGGAAACGTGATCACAGAGCTTTTGGTTCAACTCTACAGGGCGAGTTTGATGAATTACAATATCATCATTGACACGAAGCTGAAGTTTTGAACGAGCACTACAAATACTTCCAACTCACACTTTCTTGTCGTTTGGGACGAGGGTCAGCAGCTCTTTCTTCACAGAGTCTTCACTGATCTTTTCATCCACCCCAATTAGCAGCTTCTTCGCCTTGGCATCCACGTCTCCCACATCCACCCCTCCCTCATGGTGAAACAGCACGTAGTCGCCCTCCCGGGAAGCGTAGATGCACACGTAGAACTCCTCCTCCTGAAACAATGGAGCGTTAAAATTACTACAGACATCAATAACTAATGTCTAGTAGTGTGATAAAGTATAAATAAGGCATCTAAAAACTGAGGGGAAGTGGACATCACATAGTAGATGTGTTTACCTGCTTATGGGGGACAAATGGCTCGATGAGGAAGTTCTTGAGGACGCCCTTGGCTTTTCCCACCTGAGGATCATCAACAAAATAATTCTCTTAAGGGGATGAAGTACTTGGCAGATAAAGAAACAGTTGGGAGCAAAACAACGTATTGGCATGAACGCCCACTGGTTAAAAATGGACAATAAAGCATCTCACTGGTCTTAAAATAAAACTTGGCTCAAGTGAATTGACATTTCAATGAGAAACGAAAAAGGAGACCGGTTCAGAAGACAAAATAAAATGTCATCAAAGCCCTGCTAACACAGCCACAGTTCATTTGGTGAGGCTGTCTGTTAAAGGCCAACAGGTACAGAGTGACCAGAGACTGGCTCAGAGCAGCCAGCCGAAGAGGACAGAGCAACATAATGAGAGCAGGAGGGTGACATTTTGAAGAGCGCAAAAAAAAAAAAAAAAAAATGATGTTGATGACTGGCGGAAAAAATAAAAATCAAATAAGCATAGCTGACTAAAAGCCCCACAAGGGGTTCAGGCTAATTCAGATAAATTAATTCACACCCCCATTACTGCCTCAGAAGAATGAAAGAAATTCATGTCGCAAATGAAATTAGTATAAGAATGATTCAATTTAACCTCGTGGTAACATGATTAAATTATGGAATACTAAAATACTATGGAGTGATGCATTGTGGGCAACTGCAGCATAGAAAAGCAGTCAGCAACTGACAGGATGACCCGTGTAAAGGAAGGAAGTGACAGGATGTGTAAAGTGTGAAAGTGCTTCTACTAAATGAACTTCTTCACAGCATCTAATCTGACTCAGTGCTACTGTGATGACAGGTGAACAAAACTAAAAAGTAGACAAGCAGTAATTAGCAGTGAGACAAGTGGCGACATGCTAGAAATGAACATGATGAAACGCAGCTTCCTTAAGATGGCTGTATTAGCTTACAGATTTCTTCTACTTTAATACGCCCAACACATTTTTAGAGAACCAGCGTTAACAAGAGTCCACAGCCACGCCAGCAGCTCGGTGAGGCTGTGCTAAATGCTAATGTCGGCATGCTAACATGCTGATGTTCACTATGCTGTTCAACATCTTAGTTTAGCGTGTTAGCATGCTAATGTTTGTTAATTAGAACTAAGCACAAAGTACAGTACAGTAATAACAATTGTTATTATATGTAATATTTCTTAATTATAAAGACCAAGATGGTCTTTAGACGACAATAAATACCATAACATACAAGCCAAAAACACTGTCCAGACTATCCACGATGCAGCTGTGGCTTCATTTATTCTTATTTACTGCCACTACAGCAGCTGCTGACACTTTCATCTCCTCTGTGAAGAGACGCGTCTACGACACACACCTCGCCATAACTGGCTTCTTGGATGACGAGGCAAAGCAAAGTGATGGATCTCTTATGGGGAATGGACTGATTCAGTATCAGTCCAGTCAGCTGAAGCTCATGCTGCTAGCGAATAAACAAACTAACTGCATCAGTGCAAAACTGGACAAGAGGGTGAAGGAAATGGCAACAGGAGGAGGGTCTGAATAAAGCACCGGGATAATATTGATTGAAGGAGCGTTGCAGAGGGGTGGGTGGAGGTAATTGGCTGAGAACCAGCAGAGAGGGAGAGGGTGGATGACGTACTGTCGTCTCTTTCATGAGGCGGGACTTCAGCCACTCCCTGACACCGTTGAGGTCCAGGTTGACACCGACCAGGCCCAGCTTCCCTCGCCTCTTGATCAACTGGTCCGGCTTCACCACCAGCCTCTGGCGGAGGAAGATAAAAGATGAGCACAGACCTGCAATCTCACTGAAATACGTATTTCAATAAAAATAAAGCTGGACATGTGTCTGTTTCTCTGTTGCATTCACATCACGGCAATATGGATTCGCAATATATTTGCTGTTCTTGACTTTCTATAGATTCAACTCGAGCTTAAAATGATTTGTCAGGTTCAGGTGCAACTTCTGAAATGTTAATGTTTGTTAGTTTTTATTTTAAAATCATAGTGAACTGAGTGTTTTTGGTTTTTGGAATCTTGTAGCCCAACAAAACATAAAATCTGAAGTTATCACTGTTCACCGTTTTCCCAATTTATGCAGCAATTGATTTGGCGATCAAATGGGGAAATTACTAGCAAGATTAAATGGAAAAAGGTCATTAGATGCAGCTCTAGATTCAACAGATATGAATTCTGCTTAACATGTCAAAGTCAAATCACAAAGCAGGAATCCAGCACAGAAATGTGTTCCATTATTATTAAAAAATTGCAATGACACATAAAACCTAAGGGATGATGGTTGTTCATTATGTTATCATTCAGAGATATCCAAGTCCTTCAACAAATTCCCAAATAATATTTATCACCTGAGTGTTGAGGTGAGCATTATTTAAGCAGGAATCTCTCAGCATACATACATACAGTACATGCATCATTCCTTTGTGACGCAAACGCAAAATCACATCTGACCTGGGCCGACTGAGCCCGCTTCCTCTCACTTGCAAGTCATAAAGACAAAGACTTATGACAGCGGACCCATTAGTATCTGGGTGCTCGCCAGTGAGCAAAAGACAAAGAAGGCGGAGGGTGAAAATTAATGCAATTTCATAATCGATTCTTCCGCAGCACATATCTCCATCCATCTGCCCTCCACATCTTCCAGATAAAAACTATAGTCGTGAGCCGAGACCAGGAGAAAGACATTTTATCCTGCAAGATGAGTCACAGAGTAACTCAATTGACTAATCTTACAGCCCGTCTATCTGCTACGCTATGAAGAGCAGCGAGAGGGGATCTGAAAAGCAGGGCGACGCGCTGAGTAACAGCTGGAAGACTGACGTGCTCCTGGAGAACTGTCTGTGCAGGAAATCCTACCCTAGCTGAACTCTGACCTCCCTGTCGACAGGGCAAGTGAAAATGTCACTGTGTTTACCGGCTAAGAATCAGAGAGAAGACAGCCAGGGGCAGACACTAACATTTTCCAGCACTGGTCCCACGAGTCAACAAGCCATTAAATTTAGTGCCCAAAGCACTTTTTTGGCGCCCCAAATGTTATGCATTAAAAATAAATACAGAAAAGGCAATTTAACACAACTTAACTTAAATTCAAAGCTCTTTGTAAACATATGGTATATTCTCTCACAGTATGTCTGTGGAACTGTAACGTTGCTTTTGCAAAGGCAAAGTACATCCAGTATGGGGATAAATCTTGGTGGCCACAAAATGACTGTGTCCACGGGCTATAGGGCCATGGTTAATGTCGAACCCTGAGAGCTACGGTGTTCTATTCTGCCTTTAAACTTCATTTCCACCAGGAATGTGACAAAGCTGCCGGATCGTTGTGCGGTCTGCGACGTCTGCTAACGAGCGCCAGGAGGCCACTCTGCTGCCAGCCTAAGTAAATGCCTCTCTCCATAAAGAGGAGATCATTTTCCACAAGCTTAACGGAGACGGTGCTTTAGGCATTTATGGGCTATGAATAGGTGATATAACAAACTGACCGAAAATCTTACTTCATCGTCCACGTGCAATCCCCCCCCCCCCCACACACACACACACAACTGGTTCTTCTGCCTCACCTCTGTGAGCAGCCATGGGTGCTCTTGCGCCAGTCGGTCAAAGTCGGTCTCAGCCGTCACGTTGGCATAGCGGAATCTGTTCTGGACAGCTGCCGATGTGCAGATGTACTTGTAGAGGAACTCCTTACCCGACTGCTCGGAGATGGCTTTGGCCGACATGACTGCTTAGCCTGAGAGGAGGGGGTGGATGGACGGAGAGAGACGGAGTGGGAGCTGTGCAGATGAAAACGGAGCAGATAGAGATGTGGAGCGATGGATGAATATAGGAAAGCAGACATACATGATGCACAGAGACAAGGTATGAGCACAAGAGTTTTAAAGGGCAACACATTTTTACTGCTATTTGAATTCACGCAAGATCTCCTTTGTGAATAGGAAAAAATAAAAAACACCACGTTTGATGTCTTCTGCCATCAGAACAGTCAAAAAAATAGTCTGGTAACGAGGTGACTGAAAGGACGCTTTGTCGTTTGTATTTTCCACATGAAATATCCGAAAAACTGAGGAAAAAAAAACAAAAAAAAAAAAAACTGCCTGACATGATGCAATTTAACTGCACAGAAATAAGAGAAACTGCTGGAAAATCAGGTTTACATACCATCTGCAGATTCAGCACCAGCCTACAGCTGCAGGGGAAAATAATCTAAGTGGCCGGTTGACCTGATGCGACCATTTATTAGCAGTACCGGAAAGCAGCATAGACATGCAATTATAAGATATTTAATTTTCAGAGCATCAACTCTCTTTCCTTAACTGGCAGAATGTGCCAGAAGTCATTTTTGCCCAAAGTGTTCCATAACAAGTAGAAAGTAATTCCCTTATTGCGGTTAGATGTGATCTGACTTTAACTTCAGATCAAACGAATATAGGAGTTTGGGAAATGTCTGCTTTTTGGCAAATTGAATTAAAGTGTCCTGTTGGGATTTTTACACACACACACACGTTTATAACACTATAAAATGCCAAAGTTTTCATCAATTACCATCTCTCCTGAGGTAAAGCTCAACACTATGTATTATGAGCCTGTGTATTATGGGGTGGTGTACCTGCACTGTCTTGTCTTTCTAAGTGGTTCATTAAGCTGAAAGCCCTGATGTCGGCTCAAACAGGACTCCCTGCTCTACACTGCAGCCCTGGCAGCCATTTCTTAAATGGATTAATGGGACTGACTGTCATGGACCTTTTCTCACTATTGATCATCGCTGCCTCTGAGTCACCACAGGTCTGGATCCAAGCCAGGAGAACATGGTTCAGCCAAAGCTCATCCAGGTTCGCTCCATCATCCACGGTTCTCTGTGCAACCGACCTGCCACATGTATTAAATGTCACAACAGCATCATGTTCACTTTCCACCTACTAACTTATACAAAACAAACCTGCCCGAGTTTGCAAATGTATTGAGTCACAGATGCCTCCTGACTAATACATTCATTTAAAACCCGGTCAGACAGCAATGCCACCACCAGCCAAAGGCAAGTTACTTTTCATGGGGCAAGAGTGCAGGTGTGACGTGGGGTATTGTGGGCTGAGCGGATCAACTTGTTTTACATTTACACAGAAAGAGACAAAAGAGTGAAGAGAGAGAGAGAGAGAGGGGAAGAACTAAAAATGAAATGCTTATTTCATTCTACCTTGTTTTTGATGTATTGCTTCTTC
This sequence comes from Gadopsis marmoratus, assembly GCA_036023855.1. Classification (NCBI taxonomy): domain Eukaryota; kingdom Metazoa; phylum Chordata; class Actinopteri; order Centrarchiformes; family Percichthyidae; genus Gadopsis; species Gadopsis marmoratus. Next base: position 19,449 of record JAVQJF010046702.1, read on the forward strand.
TTCTAACGGCTCTGGAAATATTCGACCTCCCTCGGGCCGCGCTGCTCCGGTCTCGCCGTCCACGGGAACCAGAGATGCCGGGGAGCAACACTTCCTGGGAGTTTTGTCTCCATCGTCCATCTGCCGATAGGCTTGGCTGATGTCTCCTGGCCTCTGATTGGTTCGTCCCACACCATGCTCTATGCTGCGTTCACAGACAGTGGGGAATATCGACACCACGCGCGGCGCACGTGAAATGAAAGACGGAAAATTTGTACTTTTTTTTACATTATTTTCTATATTATATTTATATATATATATATATATATATATATATAGATCCGATTTAAATATAAGAGTACTTAGAAGACAAAACATGTAGAAAATGCCATTATTATGTGAGCTTTGGGGATTTGATCATTCATTCTCCATGCCGCCCAGAGGGTCGTCCATTAACCCCAGGGTTGGTGGTTCGATCCCAGCTCCTCCAGTCCACACGTCGAAGTGTGGAGGCCAGCATGGCAACTGTGTGAACGTGAACGTGAATTGACTGATTGACTGGCGACCAGTCCGGGGTGTTCCCCCGCCTCTCGCCCAATGTCTGCTGGGATTGGCTCCCTTCGGGGTTTGATCATTAAATACAGTAAATAATTGTTATTGTTTGCTTGTATGTAAGAAACAAACATTTTGTAACTCGACTACGAAACTGAGGAGCTTGTACTTTCACCGAGCGGACAAACTGAATACGAGAGATTCCGGGGAGTACTTGAAGGCCTCATTACGTTCGTCACATAATGCCCACTCGGTGAGAGAACAGAGCAATTATCCGCCGCTGGTGATTGGTTGACATTGTTCTTTATCTAGACAGCAACCAATGAGGATCATCACTTGATGTGGCCACATGCAGCACATCCGAGTCTTCACACCGACCCTCCCGCACTTTGAGGTCAACAGCAGTTCATGGTCTTCCACCTGTCCGTGAACTGACCCAGCACCAGCTATTCTTAGTGTGAAGGATGTTGTGGACTTGTAGCCTCTTGTTCATCTTTTCTGTATTTGAAAAAGTAACCTTACAAGAATTATAACCAAATTTAGAGCATGTTAGAATGTGTGACTGCATGACAGGATAAGAGAATGACAGCAGGTGTGATGCACAGTTCAAGTAGTAGGTAGATGGTCAGAAATGTGGAGTTACTTAAGCTGAGCAGTCTGGACAGTTATCACTTGTTGGCTACTGTCTATGATGGTATGTTCACGGTGCCAGCTGCTGATGCATGGGGCAAACTGAGGAGATCAGACACATGGTGCAATCCAGTCTGCAGTAGTGTTTGAACAGTCCTGAGGGAGTCGTCAGTGTTTAAGCCACAACAAGAGCTAATCGAGGTTAAATGTTTTAAACGCTTCACCAGCAGTGCGCGAGAGACGAGCGTCCTCTGCCGGTTTGAAAGGTCAACTACAAGTGCATGCTGTGAGAAAACGACCAGTGCAGACAAACCGTCCTGGCATCAGCCTGCATGCTCGTCAAACTGCTTTAATAGCACTGAACAGACAACTGAATAGATTTGCTGGAGCAAAGCATGTTCTTTTTTATTAAGTGTACAAAACAAGTGCAAAAATAGTGATTCATAAGAGCTACACAGAGTAGAACTCGCCCTTCAAAAATTACAGACAGGATACAAATCGAAAAGTAATACACGAAGTGCTGTCAAAGAGAATAAAAGGATCAATGATGTAGCCTTTAACAGTAGAAAAGATTGCAAAACATGGAGAGAGTCACAGCATTTGATAAATACTAAGTGCAAGCTGCTGAAACAAATGCCAAACGCGTTCTCCCTTTCAAACTATGCACAGTGCAAAGATTTTACAAGGAAGGACCTCTATAAATGACATTCATTCTAATACACTTAATCAAATAGATAACTTTGGCCCATATGCTATTGTAACAATTACTTCCTAGGCTGCTCGTACACACGCAGAGAAATGACAGCTAATCTTTACAACTTGCAGACACAAAAGGAAAGACCAGACAAATTCTGTTGAAGTGTCAGAGGTACTCTTAGCAGGTCCGAAATCTGTTACTATGCCGATACCGTTAACCTGGGATGCATGCAATGAACGTACCTAGTTTTTGTATATCTGAATACTGAGAGACACTGACATGTAAAGAGGAAATCTAGGTTTTAGATAACTGTGGAGCCGTGGGAGCAGGCTATACTACCGTAGTCTAAAACTGCAGCTAACACATCAGAAAATAGCCAGGAACTGCAACTCTGGCACTGATATGTGAAACATGATACTGAACAATGTTAACAAGCCTCACTGGGTTGAAGGCATCTTGGGTTGTGGTGCAAATCAACAGTACAAAACAAAACAGCACACAGCTTGTGTATTTAGGGCAGCTATAAGTGAAACCCTAAACACTGCACAAACCTTGCACAGAGTAATTAATTTGAATTCACCAGTCATCCCAGCCACACATCCCCACGTTTGCCATTTACAGTATGGTGCACTTTTGCTTCTTTTTCTTCTCGGGGTCTTTCTTGGTCGTCTCGAGCTCCTTGTGCCCATAAAAGCTGGAGAAGCAGGCTGGGGCACAGATGGGCTCTCTGAGACTGAGCAGCCACCTTCCTTCGCCATAATAGGTCAGTGAGCCGAGCTCCATCTCCTCGACGAGCTCCCCCTGCTGGCCTTCCTGCTGCAGGGCCAGAATTTCTAGCAGATCCAGACCCGTCTGAACTGGCTCAACACCTTCTGCGCAGCCAAGAGTGATGTGGGCGCGGCTTCCCAGAGGCAAGGCGGCAGCTGCAGGGACAACAGACTCTGCCTCCTTTTCAGCATCATCTGGCCACAGCAAAAGTTGCTCCTTGGTGAGGGACACTCTGGCACCAACAGTGCGAGGAGTGACAAATAGAGCACTCAGCGGCAGCTCGAACACAGATCCATAGAAATCAGTAACAGCCTGGAGAGTGGGAAAAGGAAAAATCACAAGATGTGACATTTTGATATAATCAAACATTACACTGCTAGGACATTACTGTTCTCAATTACGCATGAAAAAAAATTCTATAGGCAAACAGTTAAATGTCAGATTTCTTACAGGATTCTGTGCATACTGTTTGCCACCCTCCGCTTTTCCATAGTCACAGAATTTTGTAGTGCAATGGAGGGTTCTTTTGGCTTCAAAGTACTGCTCCAAATCCACCTCCTTCTCTGCTTTCCCAGTGACTGTAAATACAAGGCAAGATCAGCTGCTTCTTAGTCAGGCTAAAGATTTGACATATCAGTTTCAAGATTTAACATTTTCCACCAGTGCATTCAGCTTTGTAATAATAAATTAAACAACTTTAAATATACTCACAGTCAGTCAAGTGTTTCTTGAAGAACTCCAAGGTGTCCAGGGTTTTCAGGAAGTCCATTGATGTGCACCTGACCTTGTCCTGCACGGAGGAGAGAAGGAACCAGCCAAAGTAAAGAGGAAGGGACATTTCCTCAAGTGGACTTCTCATGGCTTCCAGTTGGGCCTCCTCGAGTCCACGCCTGCTCTTCTTGGTCAGCTGTGCTAGATCTCTGCTCCATTCAGTCTGTGGCTCCAGAAAGATGGCAACAAGATTGTGTTCCTCTGCAATCTCCCCCAGGCGGGCCAGACGATCCTGGGTGTGGTTGGTGTCATCCACCACCATCAGCAGAGAAGAAGCTGTTCCTGCACTGCAGCAGGCCACCACAGCATCATCCAGAGCCTTGTATCCAGCCACAGATGATCCTGGATTCTCTGGCTTTACACCATGGTCGTCAGCACAGATGACGGAGCACTGGTCTTTGTAGGCATCAGCTATGGCACGTGCCAAGAAGCTCTTACCACTTCCTGGAAGGCCTCTGAGGACAACAAGGGTACGAGAGGATCGCAGGGCATCTTTGGTCTGCTCCTGTTCCAGGAGGGCAAAGGACAGAGAGCCAGATGCAGGGGCCGTATCCTCTTTTTTTTGAAGCTCAGCATCATTCTTCTCAGATTTAACACCTTCAGCCACCTCCGCTCCCTTCAGGGTATCAGACTCGACTGATTTTTCTGGTTTAACCTCCTTGTCCTCTGCAGGTTTCACATTTCCAATTTCAGCAGATGCTTCCTCCTTCAATGCCACAGCTTCTGTTGGCTTTTCTGCCACCAACACAGGCTCTTCTGCCTTTTCCACTTTCCCCTCCTTCAAAGCCTTGGCTGAAACATTTTCTGCCACTTCTTCTGCCCCAGGATCCATTTTAGGCTGCAATTTTGTCTCCATTTTGACCTGTTCTGACACTTTCTCTTGGCTGGGTGGTTGTGTATCTACTACCTGCTGCAGCACGGCTGGTTCAGTTAATGTTTGCTTTTGTAGTTTAGCTTCTGCCAATTTCTCTGGCTCTGGTTCAGGGTCACTGTCGGCCAGAGGTGTTTGCACAGGCAAAGGTTCTGGGTCATTCTCTGGCACAGGCTGGATGTTATCTGGTTTCATGTCTAAAGCTACAACTGGGTCAGAGATCTTTTCAGATGACTCATCTGGTTCTGGTGGTGCCACCACATCAGATTTTTCTTTGGACAAGCTCTCCTTAATCTCCATTTCTGTTTTCCCCTCAGACAGCACAACATTTTTTGCCTCAATCACCTTTGTTTCTTTCAGGTTTGCGACTTCTGTATATTTACCCGTCACTGCCAGCAGCTTAGTGTCTTCATCAGCAGCTGGTGACTTCTCAGGCTCTGTGGATTTCTCTGGCGTTTCCACTTTTGACACAACCTCTTTTTCCATTACAGTCTTCTCTGGCTGTTGAGTCTTTGACGTATCCAAATCCTTGCCAGTCTTGTCAGTATCCATGTCTGGCTTTAAGTCTGACTTTATACACCACCCTGTACCTTAAATAAAATCATTAAAAAGAAAGAAATTGTTTATTTAGACCTATGATGACTGAATTCATAAAGCTTCTAAACACATACAAGCTTCAGCAACCTTTGCCCATCCACTACACCTTAAAGAGTACAGGATCTTCAGTTACTCCAATGCTTATCAAATTAAGTCAGAAAAATGTTGGAAGGCTGCAATTCATATAACCATTTGTTCTGTGCTATAACATCTCTCTAAATGAAATCTGACAGATGGATTTCGATGACCCTGGCTACGGTACATTTTGGGCTTGCCAGAATGCCCCGTTATTCATAATAATTGTGATCAAATTTGATCTTTAACCAGCACCATCGGCGTGTAGAAAGTGAAATCAATGGCTGGATGGTCTTTGCAGCATTCATGCAGACCACATGCCCCTTTAGGAGGACAAAATCAAATACGTTTGTGGGTATTGCAGTCATTATGTCTCAAACAGGAAGTTACTCAATATCCAAAATTTTAGAGAGTCGAGAGTAGGAAGTGGATTTTTTTTAGACATTAAAACACAAACAAACATTTCGGTACAACGGCCCCCTGCAACACCCATAGGCTTTATTGTCCTTCTCTCTTTTCGGTTCAGTAGGGGTGTTGTAGGCTGCTCTTGTGCATAATATGGTGGCAAATGTTTAAAGAACACAAAGACAGTTCAGGCCAGTGGCACAGACACCGACTGCAGGAACACCGCATTAAAACCTTACGTTGCTAAATTAACTGCGCCAAGCTGTTTGCCTGCGAGCACAGACAAAGGGCAGCTGTGAAGACGCAGCATCGTGCGATCACTTCATAGTATAGCGACGTGCACACCGTGTGGCAGGTTATTTCAAGCAGGAGAATTTGGTTACTAAATGCAGGATTTCACAGATGCATGAAACCACGTCGTGTCATGAGACAGAAGGGGAAGCTCGCACAGCACAACGCAGTGTAACAAAGGCAAACTAGCTACCGTTAGTGTTTTCTTTACAGCCATGGAGACGCAATAACCGAACCGCCGATATGGAAATATAATCAACTTTCAGCCGTTTTAAACTTAACTTCGTTAGTTATAAAAGCCAGGAACTGTGCCCGCGAATGGCGCAGTGAAGAGAGAGGATGTTCGGATTTGTGTTTGTTTGTTTGTTTAAAAAAAAATATAAATAAAAAAAGCCAAGTTGAGGCTAAATACAGTCACTAAACTAACAACGCAAGTGTCGAAGTCCGCGTCCAGAGGGAGCTCGGTGTTGTTTTACACGGAGGAAGAAACTCGACGGAGTTGGAACGTTACATTTAGTTAACGGCACAGCGCGGGCCAGGCGGGGAGTGGCGAGCACCCAGCGTTAGCATGCCACACAAAAAAAACAACGTAGCCTGGCAGTCAGCAAATCTGGCCACAGCTGCGGCGCCACGTCTAAGACAACTTCCATGCGTTACACAAGTCACCGCACGCCTCCGGAACAACTTATTTCAGGCCATTCGTGTGCAAAAGTGAGAGGTTAGCGACCGCCACGAGGGGCTTCTCGTCACGCTAGCACGCCAGCTTACCAGATGCGCCGCCGTGGAGATGTCTGCGGTGCCGCTGACCACACGCCTCTCTCTGGATACAATGACAAGGCGAATCCTTGGCACAGACGCGCACCCGCTTCAAAAGCAAGTTCGCCGGGACCGCGCAACTGGGCGTGGCCACGGACACGCCCCTGAGGACCGGAAGGACGCCACGGGAGAGAAAGATTTACAAAAAATAAATAAATAACGTACCCCTGCACAAATGTTTACATTTTTATTTGTATTGGGTTTGTAAAAAGAACACGAATAGAAGATAAAAACCAAGGAAACTATAACACTTTAGTTTCCTTGAAAATAATAAATGGATAAAATAATGTAACAGACACCATGGGGCAATATAAGGTCTTAAGGATGGATTGTGTTGAGGGGTATTTTCCTCATTTTCATGAAGAAATGTATATACTAATTAAGTTTTTTTTTTTTCTCAGACATGCAAGTTTTACTTTTTGTTGTCCAGTTGAAATGTGCTCCAAACTATATGCAAATAAACTAAATAATTAAACTGCTGTTTGGGTCTGTATCTTATTTTACTTTATTTTTAAAATACATTTTATTTATTTGTGTATATACACTGCCTGGCCCAAAAAAAAGTCACCACCTGGATCTAACTAAGCAAATAGGTAAGAGCCTCCCATTGGATAATTACTCCATGGGTGATTATGTTTCAGCTGGCAACAAGTTATTTAACCCTAACTGACGCA
>JAVQJF010046703.1:0-10966 GCA_036023855.1 Gadopsis marmoratus
AAGAATTAGCTAGCTAATGTCCCTCATCCATCTCCCAATAAAGACAAACTCATATTTATTGCTTTTATCTGTATTGCAGGGAAGCATGGCTAGAAAGAAACTGTCAGTGGAAGAGCAAAGAAAGAGAAATAGGGAGTACCAAAGAAAGAGAAGAGAGAAATTAAACAGTGACCCAGACAGCGGAAGTGAGATTCTAGGGAAGGAAAGACAAAGGTGGAAGAAGAGGGTTCAGGACAAAAAAGTGAGACAAATAGCAGAATTGGGAGCAAGGGAGCAGAGGCATCAGAGAAGATATTGAAAGGATAGTCCAATAGACCAGAGTAACGAAGAGCCAACTACAAGCAAACGTGATCTTGCAAGTGAGAGGGAGAGAAGAAAAACTAGGAAAAGGCAACCACGGGAAATAAAAGCTTTGAAAGAGAAAATTAAGAAGATAAAAAAACAGCGAAACTGACTGTTTACGAAGGTATTACACCAAGAGTGAAAAGGCAGCATTTTGCACAGTTTCAGAGTCTAAGAGACAAGATGCTGCAGCAATCTGGACATACAGGGATCCGGTCCTAAAGGATGTTCGGACAGAATTTCCATTGGTTACCACTGTGCACTTTTGGTCGGATGGTCCCAGTAAGCAGTATAAGAACAAGAAGAACTTCTTCCTCCTTTCAGAGGTACCACCCACACTGGGCCTCGACAAAACCACATGGAACTATTTCCCAACATCCCACGGCAAGGGTGCCCCAGATGGCATTGGGGGAACAGTAAAAAGAACAGCAGACACATTGGTTCTGCAATGGAATGATGTGATGGGCCCTGAAGGCACTATAGTTGAAATAACTATTGACAGCATTGATGATGGAGACTGGCTAGCAGTTGTGTATGATGACCACTGGTGGCTAGCAAAGGCCATTGATGTAGACACTGTTCAGCAAGATGTGAAAGTGGAGATTCTGCACCCTCATGGTCCAACAGCAAATGCTCACCCAAAACATGGGAGGAGGGATGTCTGCTTCTGTCCAGTTCAAGACATTCTTCTGAAACTAACAGGGAAGGCATCTCCACTCCAATCAAGCCGTACAAGAGAGCTCTACAGCATAGCCCCTGATGTACTGGACTTCATAGAGCGCGAGCATGTTCGACGCCTGTTGCCCAATGCCTAAGTCATGCAGGTCAGACAAAAATGAAATCTTAATTGATCCTGTTTCAAAACAGGCTACAGATCTCCAGTATTCCAATAGAATGGATAACATTTCTGTTGTTTCAAAAAAAATGAAAGGGAAATGACCATCCAAATTTCTGTAGAGAATCACAACAATGAAAAGGACATATTGCAAAGAAAGTCCTGTATAGATACAGGTGATAATTGATAATTATGGGAACAAAGCCATAATTCTGAGAATTCTATTTAGAATTCTGAAAACAAAAACACAGCCAAAATTCTGAGAATTATATTTAGAATTCCGAGAACAAAGCCATAATTTTGAGATCAAAGGCATAATTCTTGAGACGAATAACTGCCACCTGTTGCCAGAGTGTAGAAGACAGTCACTTTTGCGTGGTTTTTGGCGAGTGATTACATCACTTCAGCCACGCACAACTATAAACTTTACTGAGACAGATTGATTATTTGTTTCTGGCAGTTTCCTTTCATTTTCCAGTGAGCCATTGGGAGAAGGGAGGACAACCACTGGATGGATTTTGGAATCTACATATAATACAAGTTACAATTAAATATCTTTAAAAACTTTATTAGTTAGTTTTATTAATCTGTTGTGATCTCAAATCAGTTTTTTGTCAACACCATCAGTTGTTTGTCAACACCGTCAGATGATGTATTTTGTCTTTTTCCAAAAAAATATGTTACTCTGTGTTCAAGTTATTGTGTTTATATATTAAAACACCAGCTGACCTACATGCAGTGATGTCTTCTTTGCCTAAGAACATTGATTATATATGCTTAATATTAAAAATGAATGTACAAAATTAAGGAATTTTGAAATTGAACTTTTTCAAAGTAGTGTGAAATCACAACAAAAATGTATATAATGCATTTTATTATTTAAGTCTGTTACTGAACACCATTATTAGATACTTGAAGACTTTATACTCTTGTTCAAGGGATCAAATTAAAATAGCATGCTTGTTTGTGTATCTGACGGGGAGTTGACACAAATCAACTTATGACATTAATAAATGTCAATCTTCATAAAAGTGTTTTAATAAAAAACCTGTTCCCTCACATGGTTTGGTAGCTGAGACCTTTGTCTGTAAATATATCCATTTGAAATTATTGTAACATAAAAAAAAAAAGATGATCTGAAACATATTTTGTCCCTAACCCTGAGTTGACATCAAAACCAAGATCCAACATTGGAAAGATGTTGGATCTTGGTTTGGTTACTTAAACACACAACTTAAAACCAGCAATATATCAACGTCAGGTGTCGTCAGTATTATTGGGTGCCGTGAGGAATGCTTCTGAACAGCATTCACACTAAAAATAATAGTGTGAATGCTGTTCAGCAGCATTCCTCAAGGCGCCCAAAATTTAACGTCACTGCAAAAGTCAACATTGACTTGACACTAGTGTTATCCTGTTCTTTATTAGTGTGAATGCCGACTCAGCCGTGGTATTTTTTAAAGGCTCCACTATGTTTATAGCATTGTTTGGCAGCTAGCTAGCAACTAGGTTTGTGTGTGTGCTGTTCAGTGCTGGGCAGGTTTTATATAATGAGTTCATCAGAGCCTTTTTACTGAGAAAAGCTGCCTGCTCAGGGTAGAAATGCAATTTAAGAGAAAAACAATAGATGAAAAAGCTTCATGGAGTTGAGGTAAATTTCAGGTGACACGGTTTGTCAACAACGAGCAACACATTTAACTTTACATCACGTAGCATTGATGTTAACAATGTTAATCCCAAAGTATATAGTACAGTATATCTACTGCAAAACCTGTAGTTAATATTGAATTAATTTGCTGTTTGCCAGTTCGCAAACCCGTGCCTCTGCCTTGTGCTCTGCAAATGCTGCCGAGGTTTATATCAGCCAGTGTTTGCACAGAAAAAACTCCAAACTGCTCAGCATTACACGAGCACTTTGTCAAAGTGTGATAGCAGTTGGTGCAGCTATAAAAAACTTCCGGGTGATCCAGTCCTTTATTGTTTCACCCTGTCAAAGCATACCTCAGTCTTGGTCCAGCTCTCTGCATTAAAAGCATCACCAGGAAACAATCTGATCCCAGTAATGTCAACCAGGATGATGTGTTTTCCAGCACTATTTCTTTTGACACAGACGTCCGCTGTCTGTCATGTAGTGTTGGATTTGGAGATACTGTTTATTTGACCCCGAAAGCTTGGCTATTATGTGACATCTTGTCAAATGAGTCTGTGTGATTGAGGGCAGCCAGGGTCAAACAGTCTGGTGACACAAAGCAACGTGGATGACTCTACCTCTCTATATAATACAGTTTGTAATATAGTTGGCCAATAACACATTGTCTTTGGGAAGCCCTTAGTCTGAACTGTTTGTATACAGCTGATTGTACATAAGTATGCACAACCAGGTTTTATTATCACTCCATGTTGTTTGATTGGAATTTAAATTGTTACCCTCATCGTCAACGGATAGTCGTTTCTATCCCATGCGGCTGTCACTCTTGAAGAAACACTGAATAATCGTACAAAGACTCCAGTGTTTTTCTATTTCAAGGGAAACTGTCAGATCCTTCAATCACCATACTTGCTTGTACAGTGCAGATCCAGGGTCAGTTGTCTGTGATACATTGTTGGCATGGTTTGATGTCATGGTATGAATAATCACACTGGTTCCAAATCAGCTCTATACCATTTCACTCGTATCGGAAAATTTTGACTTTGAAATTATCATACATTTAGGGGTTGTTACAATTATTGATCGTACAAAGGGCTAAATTATCGTTTAGCCCTTTGTTTCGATGGCAACACCTCATTTAATCCTTTTAAGATAATCTGTGGGCCACGCTTTCATGGAGATTAGTTTTTTTTTTTTTTCATTATTCACCTTCTTCTTTGTTCCTTTTGGTACAGAAATGGTAGATATAGACATGCATATTCACGGCACAGGACCAATACCGTTTAATTACTGTAGGCAGGATGACACAGTGGAGCATATAAACAAAGAGATGGAGAGAGAACGTGTCAGTGCCAAGTGCTGAGGTACGAAAAACAAAACAATTACAGAGAAGAGAAGCTGTGCGTGTTCACATGTGTATGTATGTGTCCATGTGTATTTGCACGCATGCTATGAAGGAGGCAGAGCTACTTTATAACCTGAGGGTACCTCACTGTCATTCCTTCAACTACAGCTGAGACAGATGATGGAAGATGGGAAGTATAAAGGAGCAAGTGAAAGTATCGCCTGTAGGGAAACTGTAAGAAAAAAAGCAAAGAATGAATGAACCAAAGCAAGTGAGACAGGAAGAGGGAAAAACAACAAATGAGTGAGAAGAGAAAAGAGCAGAAAGAGGGAGGGGGAAAGATTGATGTTTACTGGTGAAGAAACATCCTGCAGTTTCTGGAGTCAGACCAGTTGCAGAAATGCCACGACCAACTAACTGGAGCACACCGGCTCCAATGTGCACATAAATCACCGGTGAAAATGCAATTATATGATAATTCACAGTACAATTCAATTCGGGGGGACAATTCAAATCTGCTCAAAAATGGCAACCCGATCACAACACATTTGTCAACACCATTAGCATAGAAATAAGTTTCTGTCCAGCACTTCTCCAGATTGGTGGGTGCCTTCATACATTCTGCACTGGGTTGAAAAGACATTCAGAGGCGCCGCTTGACATTTGATGGCATCAGCACTAAAAAAAAGTCAAGAGCGTGCTGCTCTGTTAGATGTTAAATTGGTCAGTCTCCTGACATTTGACATCCTCTTAAATATGGAAGAAAACAACAGACCTATATTTAAAATATATTTGACTCATTTCTGAGTTCCCAACGCTGACAGAACAATGATTGATGCAAAATCACTTTTGAATGTCTTGTGCTTTAATAACAAAGGCTGATATTCAGTGTCTTTACATTTAACCACATGTACTAGAACAAACACAGACCGTGTATTTATTGTGTTTAATGAAATAATAAAACAATAATGGAGAAATATAGCGCATTTATCTGTTTCCCATTGCACACCTTTGATTGTTACTTGGCACATCCGATTCTACTGCTAAATAGAGCTAAAAGTGGCTAATTAACTCAATTAGTGGCTGTTAAACTGTGGGGTGGGACAAACGTAGGGGGGCTAAAGACATTTGGCATGACTGAAGCAAAAAAATGTGGAAAACTGTGAATCTATGTAATTTGGGAACAACAGGAACAGGATTTCAGACACTACACTGACGGCTGATGCCAGGTTGGGTAGAAAAGCACTCGATATTGACTCACTCGCATTCTCTCATTAATAACATACATGACTTTAGATTCGCATGAAGAGTCTCAGCCACTTTGTGACGCATTTCTGCTTGCTGCTGATAATTGAACTGTTTATTTTTTCTTTGTGACAACTTGACAACCAGAGCCCAACTTCAAACAGAAGGACACTTGAAAAAACAAAATGGCTTTGGACTCAAAGGCAGGATCAAATTTCACTTGGAGAAACTGGTTTGTTGGAGAAGGTACATGACGGGTTTTCTTGTTTGCCTGCTTTGCACCGCATTTTAGCTGAAAATGTCTGTACATACAAATGTCATTGCACATGTCGCTAATTGTTTCAAGGAAGTATGTGTAGCCAGGTGTGAACAATACTGCAATTCTCATTAACACCACAAGATGGCATTGTGTCTTTTAGGGTAACCCTGTGAGGACAAGGGATGTTGGGACAGCTTAGTGAGTGAGAGACCAGGAAATGGGAAACCATGTAGTTTACTCCAGGTCTGACACATGTTGCTTTTCCAGGATGATTTGCTTTTTGTTTCTGAATATCTTTGCACTTGTAGCTTATGGTCATCTGCACAATGTTTGTAATGAATATAGTGAAGGGTTAAAGAAAATAGAGAGACAGTCCTCTGCAAGAACTGTGCAAACAGCAGATAACTTCCTGCACAACTTGATTTTAAAGCCTTTAGTTTTATTTTAACAGCAGATAACTTCCTGCACAACTTGATTTTAAAGCCTTTAGTTTTATTTTAACTGAGCACCAAAAGACATTACAGTGCCCTGTGCCAATGTTAATTTCCTCAAGCTAAAATGTTTTACACTGATTGATCAAACGATAGAAACCACTGTATATCATGTTGTAATCCAATACAACCGTCAGGACATAAATCTGTCAGAGGTGTTCATTCAGGCCTGTGGTCATTTTGAGGCCTTAGTTTACGAGGTTGTATTGGACTGTAGTATATTGAAATGCAGTCCAATAACTGTTATAAAGACCACAGAGTTTAATCAGTTCCTCTCTGACACAGTGTCAAGAACAATTGAACGTATGCAGAAGTAGAATATAAAACAGCACCGTTTTATAGGATTGCTTTACAATTTAGAGGAACTACACTGACTGTATTTGATGATTACTGAAATATGGCAATGCATCAGCTAGATGAGTCCTTATTCAAACACAGGGTTCAACATTAATCATGGCCCTATGGCCCGTGGCCACCAAATCCTTCATGTGGCCAACAAGTTTTATGTCTATACTGCGAGTCTTTGCCAAAGCAGCGTTACAGTTCCACAAACATCCCGATTCCTTCACACCTTTTAGTTCAATATTCTATCATTGTGTCCACGCAAGGAAGCGAGACTGAAGTAAGAGACTGAGAGACAATATATGTACCGTATGTTTACAAAGAGCTTGAGGTTTCAATTTAAATGAATTATACAAAAATTCTGTTAATATCTTTTCATTTATTGAAGTGTCACAGTTAAATAAGGCTGTGTTCATTTGCCTTGTATTGCCTTTTCTGGATTGTTTTAACATAACTTTACATTTCGGCCACCAAATTTAGGGGCTTGGATGCCCGTGGGGCCCGCCCTTAAAAATATTAGCGTCTATCCCTGATACAGTACAATACATATTGCCTTTAATGTATTGGCAGGTTTTTGGAATTGGACCATTTGGCTTTTGTCTTGCCAGGTATGTTAACACGGTTTAGACTGTCAATACATCATCATACATAACTTATGATATTTATTGTTTATTTTTTGGCCAAGCCAAAAATGGCAGTGAGAAAGGACATGGCCAGTTGTGCCGCAGCATTATCAGCAGATGCTACATGTTACGCTACACTGCTAGATCACCTATTCAGTAGCGGTTTTCAAAATCGTGTAATGTTTCCAGTAAGGAGCAATGTTTTTCACTAAGTAGCAAGGTTGAGTGACTAAACACTATATTGCTACATTCTCTTTCCTACTGAAGATTAAAAAGCTTGGAAATGATTGAAGTGTTGATCCACCACCCTGCCTTCGAGTGTGGCCATCAGTAAGAGAGATACAGAAGTCAAAGAAACTCAATTTGGTAATCATGGAAAGTAACGTAATTAATGTGCATACAAGTGCACTACTACAGATTGGAGTCGCTTGACAACCAGATTAATTTGTTTTGTGGTGCAACAAATTGCCACACAATGAATGATGCATTAATTGAAATAAACAGTAGATAGATGCGTTATATAACAGCTTCAGTGCATTAAGCTAAACTGAGTGCAACAGCATGAAACGCACAAAGACACAGGATTCTTGGGGTCAGATAGGGATAGGCAGTGCAGTGTGCCATGAGGAGACTACGATGGAAATCTTTCATGCCGCCTTCCAGTGTTGCCATTGGGAACAAGTGTAAACACGTCTGCCATTATACATGTTTGAATGAAACAAACAGAGCCCCGGTTTGAAGCGACTGTTGATTACAAACCAGCACAATAAGGTCTTATATAAGGAAGAATAAGGCCTTTTACTTTAGTTCAGAAGCAGCTGGTGTGCCATTCCACAATACTGGATGAACAGATAATTACACATTTCATTCTGTCCATGAAGTAGTGAAAGATAACCTTAACAAAGAGCACTATATGAATAACATACTGGTTGTCCGACCCCGTGGCCTCTTATGCCCCTGAGCCTGGTAGGCCCTTTCAGTAGTCCATCCATGCTAAATGCTGCTGAACCTGAACGTTTGTCAGGGTTGGGCGTGTGTGGAGGAATGGAGGGACTCAAACGCAGACAGCCAGTACGCAAGACGTTCTTTACTGAAGACATAACTGAAAACGAACTTACAACAAGGAGAGGTTCAGCCGGGGAGCAACGGAAACAGGGAACAGCTAACACAGAGACGAGGCGACTGCTCGAACATAGGCCTCACAACATACACTGCTCGAACATTGACTTCACATACACCGACTATGACGCCACAGAGAGCAAAGGAACTGAACACACTTAAATACACAGGACACTAACGAGGGGATGGACCACAGGTGAACACAAGGGAACAGGTGAAAACACTTTAACGATCAGGGAGACACGAGGGGGGCAGAGACGGGACACCAACGCAGACACGGGACACCAACGCAGACACAGGAGACCAAAAACAGGAAACACAAAGCCTAGGAACAACAAGACAGGTAACAAAACACATGAAAACACAGGCACACAGACAGGGGGCATGACAACGTTAACACTAGCTACTAGCTATTACAGATTCTGCAGCATATTGTGTCAGCAGGAGACAGTGAATGCTTCCCAGAAACTTGATTATTTATCGCATGAACCATGGCTGCCTTCTTTAAAGGGCACTTCCATGACAAATCAAGCTTGAGAAAAAAATAAATAGTTGGAACATATATGCATATGTATGTATACATGAAAATGGATCCAGTGCAATTTAATTGTGTCACAATATTGAAACAACTGAAAGAAATTCAGACAATTTCTCACTTGCATATTTGGATTTCACTAGACCTAACCACTGCAGGTTCTTCCATTATCCATCAACAAAATACATTCATGGGCTTGATACAGTCAGGTTTCTGGTTATAACAACACCATTGACCACGCTGAACAATATTAGACCTAGTGAGTAAGGCCATAAATGGGTAAAATTGCCTCTTCTGTGTTCCCAGCAGAATAGCAGAACCTGGCAGAATTTATTCTCTGCTTCAAAAATCAAATCTCCAAGCGCATAACTCTATGCCTCCTTTCTTGTCAGACAGGCTGGATAAAAAATGTAATAAAGATTTTCTCCCACTGTCTTCCCTGTTTATCAGTTTCTCTCTTTCTTTGTCTCTTTTTCCTCCGAGTGCCTTTCTTGGTCCTCTTTTTGACTTTTCCCCCGCCTTCCCATTCCATCTCATCCCCCTCTTTTCTCATTTCATTTGGCATTTATCTCTCTTTCGCTCGCTCTCTCGTCGTTCTGAGAGCAATCTAAGCTGATTTGTTTGAGAAAACATTGCAGTTTGAGGAGACGGTACAGTGCCGAGGCAGGCAGTCAGTGAAGATCTAGCAGCTGTGAGAACGTCGATTCAGGTGACTGACATTGACAGAGTGTCTATTAGGAGCCTTTTAAAGTGTACATATCTAAGCCCAGCATATGCAAACGAAGGTAGAACAATCTCCCCCTTCCTCAATTTGTCTCTCACACACACCACCCAGCTATACACTCCATACATTTCCCTGTGACTACGTTCTGAGCTGGCTCGCTGCCTGGCTCTTTCTTTATGCACGACACAGGGCTGGAATCGGAAACAAATGCTCCACCTCACGCTGTGTGTGCAATGACATTGATGGCTGTAGCTCTGCCAGCGTGTTGTCAAGCCAGGACAGGAAAGTCTCTCGAGCGTGCCGAGCAACCAAACAAACTGCTGTTTGACTAACCTTGAAATACTGGCAATATCTGGCCCCATTAGCATAACAGAGGAGACCTTCCCATTAGAAACACAGCGTCAATGTATACTCTGTGCGTGCATGCGATGTTAACTACATGAGTAGTAGTGAATGAGTGTTAAGTGCTACAAGGTGCACTGGACCGTTTTAGATGTCAATTTCTTTCATATGTCAGTTGTCAGTCTACTTGCGGTCCAGTGTGTTTTGCTCAAGGACAAGTTAGCGCTGCTTTTTTGGTTATTGGACAAGATAGGAGGAAGCTAAAGAGTGTGTGTGTGTTTCAATAGTAATAAATAATAGAATAGATACCGCTCAACATACACTGTAGGTACTATTAAATGATCTAGTACTTATTTAAATTATTTAAAACTTCTAGGTGTAAGGTTTGAAACAGTCCAACTCTAGCGACTCCTAGTGGTAGTATAAAAAGAACCATACAGTAAAACATGTCAGTTAATGGCAGAGGTGAGACAAAGTTATTGTTTTGGAAGTCAAAAGTAAATTTCATGTCCAAGTCCTAACTGTTTGTTCCGAGTGCGAAACAAGTCATTTCCTCTTATTTGTAAGAAACTACTATTCTGGACCATCTATTTGGAGCAAAAAGTGGAAACCATCAATTCTTCTTAATGAAACAACTGTCTGAGACAACAGAATCGAAATTGACCTGTAGCGATGCTATTTTTTGAAGGAATATATATATTATTGAAAAAAGTTGGGAACGGGAAGTTCTGTAGAGCATGCGTCTTTCGGACTTGAGTGGTTCTGCATTTGAAGGCATTAATGAGTTTAGGATGGCCCTCACATCAAGCCGTCTCCTCAGCTGATGCATATCGTCGGCAGCAAATTAGTATGTTCATACCTGCACTCTTGGCCTTGTTTCCACCTTTGATGAAAGACGGAATAGCTCTTGGACAAGAATGGATGCATGTTGCTATATACAAATGGTAAATGGACTCTTTCTTATATAGCGCTTTTCAACCGAAACGGTTCCCAAAGCGCTGTACCAGTAATCTAGTTTTTTTGAACAGTAGTCTAATTCACCCATTCACACACCGACGGGAACACAGTTGCCATGCCCATGTTGCTCCACCGGGGGCAACTCGGGGTTCAGTGTCT
>JAVQJF010046704.1:0-13232 GCA_036023855.1 Gadopsis marmoratus
TACACCACAGGTGTGTCATCAAGTCCATGAGCCCCAGCTGCGAAGACCGAACCCTGTGGAATGATGATAACACCACACAGGTGCTCAACGGGAGGACCGGGACGTGACAGAACCCCCCCGCCCAGGGACGCCAACGGACGGCCCAGGAAGACCCGGGTGGCGCTGATGGAAGTCCCGGATCAGCGAAGGGTCGACGATGTGACGAGACGGCACCCAGGACCGCTCCTCCGGACCGTAACCAGCCCAGTCCACGAGATACTGCCGGCCCCGCCCCGGCAACGAACATCCAGAAGGCGGCGAACGGTGTAGACCAGACCACCCCCAACCAGCCGGGGGGCGGAGGGGGCCGGGAGGCGGGAACCAAAGAGCTGATAGAGCAGATGGGGAGATGACCTCGGTAACCGGGAACAGACCAACAAACCGCGGTGCCAGTTTGCAGGATTCCAACTGCAAGGGAAGATCCCAGGTTGACAGCCAAACCTTCTGAATCACCCTGTATGTGGGAGCCATGGTGCGATGGCGATCAGCCTGCTGTTTGTACCTTGCCGATGCCTTGACCAACGCTGTCCAACGCCCTGTCGCCATACCCATCGACACAGCCGGATAAACGCCAGGGCTGAGGGAACCGCTACGTCGGCCTCTCCGTCCGGGAACAGTGGGGGCTGAAAGCCGTAGGCACATTGGAAGGGGGACAGCCCGGAAGAGGTGCTAGGAAGGGTGTTGTGAGCATATTCGACCCAGAGCAGCTTCTTACTCCACGACATGGGATTCTGGGAGACCATGCAGCGGAGTGCCGTCTCCAGGCATTGATTGATATGCTCTGTCTGTTGGTTTCTGGATGATGTCCTGAAGAAAGGCTCACCATGGCCCCGAGCAAGGAACAGAATGCCTCCCAAAACCGAGAGACAAACTGAGGTCCCCGATCTGACACAACGTCCTTGGGGAGCCCATGCAGGCGGACCACTTCCCTCAGCACAATCTCTGCCGTCTCACGGGCTGAGGGGAGTTTAGGCAGGGCGACGAAGTGAGCCAATCTTGGAAAACCGGTCCACAACAGTTAAGTAGTGTTGCCGTCAGAGAGCGGGAGCCCCATTACAAAGTCCATTGCAATGTCTGACCAGGGACGCCGAGGCACTGGGAGGGGCTGTAGGAGACCCGAGGCTGGTGATGTAGGCGACTTATTCCGAGCACACACCGGACATGTGGCGACGTAGTCGGCAACTGAACCCCGCATGGACGGCCACCAGAACTGCTGTCAGATGAAGAATAAAGTTTGCTGCACCCCGGATGGCATGAAAGAAGGGAGGTGTGAGCCCAGTGGATGACCGGGCCTCGCAAGGACGAGGGAACAAAGAGTCTGTTCCGGGGACACCCGGGAGGGTTCACCCCAGAGTTGGCCCTCCTGACCCATTGTTCAATGTCCCAGGACACACGCCCGACGACGCAGGGAGGAGACAAGATGCAAGGGGGCGCGTCAGTCGAACAGTCTGGATCAAACTGACGAGACAAAGTATCCGGCTTGATGTTCTTGGAGCCAGGACGGTACGACACCGTGAACTCAAACCTGGTGAAAAACAAAGCCCATCGAGCCTGCCGGGCATTAAGTCTTTTAGCAGAACGGATGTACTCCAAGTTCTTATGGTCAGTCCACACCAAGAAAGGCTGCTCAGTCCCCTCCAACCAGTGCCGCCATTCCTTCAGGGCAGCCTTAATCGCCAGCAGCTCCCAATTCCCCACATCGTAATTGCGCTCGGGGCTGGACAGTTTCCGGGAAAGGAAGGCACATGGGTGCACCTTTCCGTCGAGGGGGGACTGCTGCGACAACACCGCCCCCAAGCCGGTTGCAGAAGCGTCCACCTCCACAATGAACTGACGCTGGAGGTCCGGAGTGGAGAGGACGGGAGCAGAAGAGAAGCAGGATCGAAGACGGTGAAAGGCAGCATCGGCGTCAGTGGACCAATGGAACTTGATCAGGGGAGAGGTGAGACAGTGCATGGGAGCCGCCACGATGCTGAAGTTACGGATAAACCACCTGTAATAGTTGGCAAACCCCAGGAACTGCTGGACCTGTTTCCTGCTGGACGGCGTCGGCCACTCCGCCACTGCCTTGACCTTCTCCGGGTCCATTTGTACGTTCCCCGCAGAGATGATAAACCCCAGAAAAGGGACAGAAGCAGCATGGAACAAGCACTTCTCCGCCTTTACGTACAGACTGTTAGCTAAAAGGCACTCCAGCACCTTTTGGACATGCTGGACATGGGAAACGTCATCTGGGGAGAAGATGAGTATATCGTCCAAGTAGGCGAACACAAAGTCATTCAGCATCTCACGGAGGACCTTGTTAACCAACTTCTGGAAAACTCCCGGAGCGTTAGTCAGCCCAAACGGCATAACGAGGTACTCATAATGTCCTGTTGGCGCGTTGAACGCTGTTTTCAACTCATACCCCTCCTTGATCCACACCAAGTGATATGCGTTGCGAAGGACCAACTTGATGAAGACACGTGCACCCTGCAACAGTTCGAACGCCGAGGAGATAAGGGGAAGGGGCTAACGGTTCCTGATGGTGATCTCGTTCAACCCCCGATAGTCTATGCAGGGGCGCAGAATCTTGTCTTTCTTTTCCACGAAGAAGAACCCCGCCCCCGCTGGAGAGGAGGAAGGCTGGATGAGCCCGGCCCGAAGAGCCGACGAGATGTAAGTGTCCATGGCCGCCCTCTCCAAGCGGGACAGGGAGTAGAGATGGCCCCTAGGAGGCGTGGTCCCAGTCCGTAGTAGAATCTCACAGTCGTAAGGGCGATGAGGTGGCAGAGAGGATGCTCGAACTTTGCTGAAGACCTCCTTGAGATGGTGGTAGCAAGCAGGCACAGCGGAGAGGTTGGGGTACGTGGAGTCTGAGCCTGGAGAACGAGGAGTGGCCCCGATGTCTGTTGTATTTGGCGAGAGACGTCCTCGGCAGGAGCGCGCACACCTGGATCCCCACTTTGTCATGATCCCTGTAGCCCAGTTCATACAGGGATCATGCAGCAGCAGCCAGGGAAAGGACGACAGGCTGCAGGAGGGAACTCAACAGCAAAAAACCTATGGTCTCAGTGTGGTCCCCGGCGATCACCAACTTCACCGGCAACATCTGGCGGGTCACTGTGCCCAGATCGAGTCTGTTCAATGCCGTGGCCACCAGGGGCTGGTCCAGCGGGATGGTATCTAAGTTCAACGTTCTCGCCAGCCCTTCATCCATGAAGATCTGGTCAGCCCCAGAGTCAATAAACACCTATACCGGCCGAGACCCAGATGGCAGGATCAGCCTGGCGGACGTCGGGGGTCGTGAGGATGAGGGGGAAATGAAAATGCGGCTCGCCAGTATCTTCCCGGTTATTGGCGAGCCCGGTCTTTTACCGGACATTTTGCCAGAAAGTGTCCAGCCTGGCCGCAATAGAAGCACCGCCCCTCTCGCAGTCACATCTGACGCTCCGCTGGGGACAGGCGAGCTCGGCCCAGCTGCATCGGTTCTGCAGGCTGTCCTGGTGGTGGCGGTGTCCAGGAGAGAGACGCTGCTTCTGCCCCCTCGCTGGCTAGCCCAGGGCCCTGCATGCGCTCTCTCTCTTCCTCGCAGGCGCTTGTCCAATTTATGCATTTATCAAAAAGGAAAGTCTTAAGCCTACTCTTAAATGTGAGGAGGGTGTCTGTCTCCCGTACACAGACTTAAGAATTTAGAATATGTCAAAGATTATTTTTACAGAATTGTCTATTGGTGCAAAAAATACAAAAATGAATCCAGGCCTCTGCTCAACCCATGACATAGCTAATGATACAAAGTCATACTGACGAAGTGCGTTTTTCATCATGTTGAAAGCATCCATTAGGAAAAATACAGACTTTTGCAATAAACTGAAACTACGTTCCATGTCAAAGCAGGAAGGTGATCCATAAACTGGTTCCAGGACTATACTTTGAGACTGTCTTACAAGAAAAATAAACCAAAAAGTCAGTCAGCAGAAATTACAAACACTCCCTACACACATAAAGAAACCATGACGGCTGTGTGGTACTAAAATGAGAAATCTTGAGAGCTACAGATTAGATTTTTTTTCTTCAAAGACAGACACCATGTCTAACATCTGACTAAATGAAGCAATGATACTGTATAGTGTTGCCAGCTTATAGTCTGAAACGTGCCCATGTTTCATACATGCTGAGCAGTTGTTATGTGTGATATACATGAACTCCTCTCACTGTGTCTCCCCATGGGGAAAGCTGTCAAAGGTTGGTTGACATTTCCCAGGGACTGGCTGACACCACACTCACTTTGTCTTTTTTTTTTTACTTTCTCTCTTCGTCAACTCTGATAGTTCTGTCGTCCCCTCAGGACTTTGGCTGTTTTTATTTTAATCCTAGACTAAACATCACACTCAACCGCTGTGGTGTATATAAAGCCAGACAATTTGAAGACTGCTGCTCAAACCCATGTGGAAAAGTCAGTATTTCATATATTGGTAAATAATCTTGATATTGAGGATACATGCCCATAAATGCTAAGATTAGATCTTTTTTCAAACTTTGGGCCTCCAATGTACTCAGATGTAATGAATAGAGGCTTAAGAACAGAATCCCAATACGTCTGAGAGGGAGCAGCAAATGAGCTCTGTGTCCAAAAAAAGGTGGAGAAATCAGAGCTGGCTGAAACACCTCCATGCGCTACAAACTCTACCACAGTTACTTGTCTCTTTCAAAGGAAGAAGACAGTGACAGTGAGGTACTGTATATTAATTGATACAATACACACTTTTCTAGAGCATTTTTAAGTTTGTGATTTGTTCTCTTCAGCTAAACATCATAAAATTACAAATTAAGAAATATATTTTTATTAGTAGTTGTGATTCTTTGTTTTCATTAGGTCTAAAATACCTCAGCAGACATGCTGAGACATGCACTCATTAACTGAATCACATTTCATCATTATTGTGTGAAAGCTGTCATACATTCTCAGACAAATTGATTAATGACGGCATTATATTTTCTAAAACCAAATCACTTCATTCAGCTTCTATTGCTAGGTAACAGATAGATGTTGGCTAGCTTGTTGCTCTAGTAATTTTGAATGCGCAATTTTGAACAGATGGATGATTTGAAGTGAAGTGATCATCATAGAAATTTTCTTGGGCAAGACGGTAAACCTCAAATTGCTCTCGATGATAGTTCAGCACCCTGCATGGTAGCTAGCCGTGAGTGTGTGCGTGAATAGGTGAATGAGCTGCAAAGACCTTGTAAAGAATTTTGGATAAGAGCACTATATAATTGTAGACCATTATCATATATGTGCAAATGAAACATAGGTGACTGGAGCAAGGAGAAAGAAAATTACAAAATGATGGAGAAGGATATGGGCTTTCTTAAATTGCTTTCCTGCTGCTTTGTCTACCGAGACAGCAGACTTAAAAAAAGTTGCTTCCAGAAATTTGAAATGTGAATGAACTGGGTAGAAGTAAGGAAAAATCAAAGTGTATGGAGGAGAAAAAATAGGTCAATCACTCTGTAACCCCCAAAGTGCCAAAAATAAAAGCCTCTCTGTCTCCTCTCTCACCATCACCCTCTCTCTCTGGCTAATCAAAGCCAGATGTATGTGCACGAGGCCTTCATTCAACCTCCTCCTATTTTTCCCCGTCCCTCCCTCCCTCCCTCCCTCTGTCACCGTCTCTGTTTCTCTTTCTCTGTGTGGGTTTCCTCCTCAGGCTCAGTGCCTCTTTTTTCTCCGCTCCGTCTCCCAGTCCTCCTCCTCTCTTGCCT
Source organism: Gadopsis marmoratus (assembly GCA_036023855.1). Taxonomy (NCBI): domain Eukaryota; kingdom Metazoa; phylum Chordata; class Actinopteri; order Centrarchiformes; family Percichthyidae; genus Gadopsis; species Gadopsis marmoratus. Next base: position 5,785 of record JAVQJF010046704.1, read on the forward strand.
CTCCCCCTTGCTCTCTGGCAAAGCAGGAAATACTACAGGTTTCTGGCCCTGAAGGGAGCATGTTTCTTCTAACCACTAACAGATGGAGGGATGAAGGAGGGAAGGTATGGATGTGAGAGTGAAAGAATAGCATCTGTGAAATGTCTGCAATACTGAGATAGATAAATGATGTGAAATGATAAAGAGCTTCTAACGTTGCAGGATTGTTCTTTGCCATTAGAACAATGGTGGCTTATGAGCTTTTCCTCCTCTTCTTTCCATGTCTTCCTTTTTCTCTGTCCCTCTTTTCCATTTTAATAAACTGAGGAAGCTGGGACTGAATCCTAACGTCATGAACCCAGCCCATAGTAATCCCCTTGTGCTCTCCTTCTCTTTGGTGCATGCACACACACACACACACACACACGAGTCCCCTCTTCACCCACTCAGCAGACCTTTTTTTAGGTGAGAACTTTCTACATGAGAGAGTGATCGAAGAGTGGTGTATGCGTGTATGCTGAATAAGGACTGTGTGCGTATTGGGCGTATTAGCAAGAGTGGTACACCGATCATCCATAACTTTATGACCTCTGATAGGTGAAGTGAAGAACATTGATTATCTTGTCACAATGGCAACTGTCAGTGAGGGGAAATATTAGGCAGCAAGTGAATGGATGTGAGCAACTTTGACAATGTCTAAATTGTGATTGCTAGACGACTGGGTCAGAGCATCTCCAAAACTGCAGCTCTTGTAATCAGTAATCAGTATCTACCAAAAGTAGTCCAAGGAAGGAAAACCGGTGAATCGGCGACAGGGTCATGGGCGGCCAAGGCTCGCTGATGCGCGTGTGGAGCGAAGGCTGGCTTGTGTGGTCCCATCCAAAAGAAGAGCTACTGTAGCTCAAACTGCTGAAAACTTTCATGCTATTTCTGATAGAAAGGTGTCAAAATACACAGTGCATCACAGGTTGTTGCATATGGGGCTGCATAGCCACAGACCAGTCAGAGTGCACATGCTGTCATCATGTTATGGCTGATCGGTGTGTATGAGCTCAATTACTTTTACAGACAGAAAAAGGTAATAATGTATTTGTCGTTTATTGGTAGTACTACTATACTGGTACCTTTTATAGTAGCACTAATACTGTAGCAGCATTCATGGAAATAATTAGTGCTAATAGTAACATTACTACTAGTGCTAGTAGCGATAGTAGTATTAGTGCAGTAATAGAGGAAAGTAATAGTTGTGGCAATAGCACCAATAGTTAAAATAGCATTAGCAGTTATACAGTAGCACTATTAAGATCAGTACTAATAGGTGTGATATAGTAGTAATTGAGTAGTAATAGTAGTAGTAGTAAAATTACCCTAATAGTAGTTGCAGTTGTAGTAGTAGCAATCGAGGCATTACCAAATGTATAGAAATAGTACTAGTACTAGTAAAGGTAGATAGCATATACAGTTTACTAGTAGTTGAAGCAATAGTAGTAGCAGTAATAGAGTGAATAGAATGAGTTCTAAAACCCGGAAATTAGTTTTTGCACTTCTGGTTCCCTCATCTCAAAGTTAATGGGTTTCTTGAGTGGGTTTTTGTTTAAATATTTGAAATATGTGGTAAACACATGCTTTTTCACATGATTTTTACATGTTGTTCCGCTCAGGAATTTGGAAGCTTTTGTGTGTCTTAAAAAAGGCGGTTGCTAAATGAGGCTACAGAATACAAAATACACTAAAATACATCATCCCTGTAGCATTGTACTAGTAAAAACTGTCTTAAACATGCAAAAGCAGTAAATAGTCTCATGGCTAGGAACTTTCATTAAGGTTCAATCCACTGTTCTTCTTCTGAACTGAGGGTGGCAGTTAAGAGTGGAATATTGGCATTAAACAAACCAATGTTCCCCTTGAGCCCTTAACTTTCCACTTTAATCCCTCCTCACCTCACCCAATCCCTTTCTCCCATTCTTTTCAATCACTCAACTCTTCCTTCACTAACACCAGCTCTGCTGACTGGTGTGGGTGTGTGTATGTGTTTTCTCTACCTGTGTCACAGTGTGTGGTCTGCCTGGGGACATCTACATGGGCTGGCCATTTGGCCACCTAGCATGATGCTTTGACCAAAAACATTCGGACTAAGAGCTATTGATTGATGTAGCAAGGTTCATGTTTTCCTAGAGTGAATTTAATAAAAAAGGAAATAATTTTGGTATTTTTAAAACAAACACTTTAATTTCATAGAATGCATTTTGTCAAACAATTCATACAAAAATAAGCTAATAGTGAGTTGGCTAGTGCACTTTAAATGATAATATTGTCAAATAGTTAAAGTGACATTGTAACGTAATGGCACATTTGAATTATTCTGCAAGTAGCCTTCAGTAAGCGACAGTAAAATGTCAAAGATTCACCAACTTCTTTTCGGGTGAATGTCAGTTCTTTCTACAGTTAGATTTACTATCTCAACCACAAATTCCAGACAAATTGTCTCACAACATTTTTGTATTGCATTAACAATCCACTCCTTCACAACTACCACTGTGGTCACATTTCGCCATGTCTGACAGATACATTTACTTCCAGTCACAATATATTTAATTGCTGTATGTTTATGAAGAAACACACATAGGAAGCACTAAGCTTTGGTTGTTTGTCTTAAGTTAGCCTCCTATTAATAATAACTGTGTGACTTAACTATACAATAATAATAATAATAATATGCATCATTTCAGCAAAAGAACATTTCACAGTCCAAATATAAAGAAACTGTGGCCTGTCTTAGCAGGTAGGCTACTATATTTGCAAGTTTCCAATATGCGCATGTGTAAATGTTTGTTAAAGTACAAAATAGGAGAGGAACCAGTGTGAAAATGTTGGAGGTAAAGGGTTCTTCTTTTAAATGGAGGCTGACAACCTGGTAACCAAAACGTACTTTTTAAAGAACAGGTATCTGTGCATAGTAAAGTGTTCATTTTGCTAATGATCAAATCTTACAAATACACAGCTACTCATGAACAGGTGCCATTTGTCAGGTTGAAACCAATTATTTGTGCAGTTAAGACAGTTTGGTTAATCTGACTTGGAACACTATTACAAGCCACACAAAAAAGAAAGATATGTTTAGGAAAATAATACAAAAATGTTCTTGCATGAGGCCCAATTTCACTTATAATGGTGGGTATACTGGGGATTAATCTGTGCCTGGCTGGAAATTAAAATTGCGAAATATAGTCCACCGTGACATCAAAGTCAACGTCAGCATGGACTATAATATACTCTATCAGTGGGATATCTAGAGGCCAATGTGGCCAAATTAGAGTACCCTTTGTCAAAACATGACTTACTATTAAAGAATTTCAGTAAAATGTACACAAATGTTTTAAACAAAAAAAGGCTCATATGGTGATAACCATTTCCTTCATTGCTTGTTAAGGCTGAACAAAAACCATCCAATCAATTCAGTCAGCCAAGATCATAGTACTTTCATGCACAAATTTATATTTTCACTGTAGCTTGTGGTCCATTGTTCTACATAGTCCAAAGCTCTGCACCTCACGTTCTTTCAGTTTGGCCAGTATTCCAATTTATACGGTTGTCATTACTTTAAGTGACCCTGTGCGGAAGCGCAGGATCTTCTTCTTAAGGGCATGTGAGGCCTTAATCTTGACAAAAGCCTTGGGCTGCAGAGGTGCTCCAGGTGGGGAAGTAGGTGATGGGAGGGAAAGTTGAGGGGGCAATTGTTGGGGCCAAACCAGACCACCACTTTCATCTGAGTCACTGGACAAAGAGCTGGAATCTGGAGAGTCAGCCTCACTCATGCTGGACTCAGACTCACCCTGACCTGGGTGAGTGTAGTCCTCGCTAGGCTGACACAGTGGCACTTGGTCCCTCTCTAACTGGTACTCCATGTGTCCATGATGGTGGGAGTGGTGATGGTGTGAGTAGGCACATGTTGCATGTGTAGGGCGAGATTTGCGTGTGCGCCTTCCACAATGGTCCTTTTGGTTTGAAGCTGAGGAGCCTTGCCTGGGTGTTTGCATTGGTGGCTGGTCAGTCTCATCTTGGCTGAGCTCAAGGGTGGACTGCCAGCGGCGATAGCTACCACCTCCTTGCTGTTGTTTCTTGCTCCTGGACTGACTACTGCGGCTTCCCTTTCCACCGCTTCCACTTCCACCACCATCCCTCTCTACTGTATTGTACTTGCGCTCTGGAACCCTTTGCAGGCTGTTCTCTGACTGAGACCTACATGCCTTCTTCCCCAGCTTCCTGCTGGCACCAGTTCTATCTTCACTTGAGCGACACTTCTTTGGGCCCACTCGGGATCTGGAGGGTTGGATCTGAGATGCTGGGATCTGCTGCTCTTGATAATGATGATGGCCTCTTTCTGGAGAAAACATGTTTCGATTGGGTTTGGGCACCCCAGAGCCCTTGTGGGGGTTGGAGTGGTGATTAGCATAAGCTCTGGTGGAGGCTCGGCAGGGATGGGCTGGAATATACTCTGCGTTGACCAGCTGCTCATCAGGTGAAGGTGGTTGATGAGGCTTTGACAGAGCTGGAGGGGAAGGGTAGTTGTGGAAATGTTGGGGTGAATCAGGCTCACTATTGCTGGAGTCTGGGTGGGCTTGCAGCACTCTGCAAGATGGATAGTCCAGGAAGGTTGAGTGAGAGGTGTTAATCATGGAGGTCTGCCTGGGTTTGTGATAAAGCCCTGGTTGATTCTGAACAATTTCCTGGAGATGGTGGTGGTATGGGGGAGGGGCATCTTCAGTAAACCCTGTCCCTAGATAATGCTCCTGATCAAGTTTATGGAAAGCCTGTGGAGCAGTTCCCTCTGAGCACTGGGATGGAGTAGAGATCTCAGACACCGGCTTTGGTGAATGCTGCTCCTCCTTGTGGCATAAAGTACTCTGTCTCACCACACTGACAGATCGAGCATCATGTGCCAGGCTGGTGCGGGGCTTTGAGGGGCGTGTGGGTAGTGCTCGACGTTGGATCAATCCAAATATATAAGTCTCTAACTTTTGTGATTGTTGATAATCTTCCTGACTGAGGTCAACATCCCTCATCTCGCCCAAAGCGTCAGTAACCACGGCCTGTCTCGTTGGGTGTAACAGGTATGTTTCTCTTGTCTCTTTTTCTCCTGTCCCCACAATGGCTGACAGGGCACAAGGGACCACAGGATGGTAATTTGATTCAGGAGATGCATTTTGCTTGGCTACAAGGACGTCTCCTGACAAACAGAGCAAAGACAAAGAAAGTGATCAGAATTATTCTTGCTGTTGCCACTAAAATTATTTTCCTGTTGATGTACAAAACACATTGTCTGAGTCTAAAACTCCTGACAATTGCAAATGGAAGGCTGACTGTGCATCAGTGTGACACTCCACATTGCATATTATACAGTATGGTGTCGATGCATGTGTGACACTCATAAAGTAGACCACATTTATGAAAGTAGAGGGACCACATTTATGAAGGGGGAAATTCAGAGTGATATGCTATGAATGATTGTGTTATTTTGGTATTGGGAAACAGACGAGGGGGAACATAACAGGGTGGGAAACAGACGAGGGGGAACATAACAGGGTAACACATTATTTGCTCCAGGTTTCCGGGGAGACGGCTGATATGGGCACACCTTCCGGCTCTCATCAGAAGCGGAGGGGAGGCGAACATAACAAGCCGTGTCCTAAATGCCTCGTGTTTCACCTGCTTCATACAGGTCGGTATTCGGCGAATAAATAACACATAATTGGTAACATCACGTCAGAGTTTCTGTTGTTATCCGCTATTAAATTGTTCAGTGCGATTTATGTAAATGCAGCGTGTGAAAGTGAGGAGTGAGAAAGTTGTGTGTCACGTGAGGTGCCGTCACCGCACTTTAGACAGACACAGCAGTGGGGGAGGAGACGCGCATATATCTTATGAATGAATATTGGGAATGAATATATTGTGAATGAATATTGGGAATGGTATTTTTGGTTAATGATGTTTACAATGAATGTAATTGTTAAGAGTTTATGTTAGAGCTCTGAGGATGATTTAGTTATAATGCCTGCAAAATAACAACATTCATATTCTTTGCTGATATGTACATTCAGCTGCCTGTATTAGTACAGATGTTTAATGCCAGAAAACGGTATGAAGTATTGTGTGAAGAGGATTCACAGTGAAGCTATTTTGGTAATGTGATTACTGTGGAAGAAGTAATGTCCATTATGACAGAGAATGTATTTACTATGTAAACCAGTTAACTGTGTTAATCACAGACTTAATATCTGAAGAATGTAAATGTGATAAAAGGAAAGAAATGGATGATGTGTTGTTACAGAAATGGCAAGTGTTAAATAAATCTAGCCCAGAGAAGTGGAGGGGAGGCGAACATAACAAGCCGTGTCCTAAATGCCTCGTGTTTCAACTGCTTCATACAGGTACATATAATTGTATATATATAATTTTAGTCAACAATAAATTATTTGACGGTACAAAGCAAAGGTGTATAACGATTGCTTTCTACTAATTAAGAGCAATGCAGACAGGGGCAACCAACTTGCTAAGTGTAACCCAAGGTATGCTAAGGTTAGCCAGCTAGCTGTAACGTAGCTATGCGGCATGGATCTAGCCTTGGTTGCTTCATTACTTTAGCTGATAAAGTAATTTGGAAATGGCAAGCTAGTTAGTATCATGGAGCCAATGGTCCAAAACATATAGAAACATATGATTGTAAATCACATTCAGATTTTTGTATGTCAAGGCTATGGGGATAGATTTATATCTAAAGTCGCGCGCGCGATAAAACATTCGCGCGAGCAGATATTAACATCCGCCCGCAAAATATATGTCCTCGCGTACAAATTCAACAACCGAGAGCTGCTCGCGCGTGTGTAGAACCAAGCAGCACGCTCGCGCGGAGTGACTTACGCTCGTGAAGCTGAATTCTGCTCGCTCGAATGTGGATACTTTTGACAGTCTGGGGGCGGAGACCAAGGGAGGGACTGGCCTTCTTATGATTGGTCACTTACAAAACTGATTCTTGATTGACAGCTGAGTCCTGAGACCTGTTCGGAGTTGAAGACGGCGCAGCGGACGGAAGAGTGGAGGCGACAACTGAATATTTACATGGAAGTGAAGCTGATAGATGGCTTCATCTAGCATCATAACAATTTACTTGCTATTTATTAGCTACACTTTCACTATTCCCTGTTTAGCTGGTGTTAAATTAACTGCTGATATTCCCGTGCCTGAGTCAGATGTGTCGTAGGCTTTTGAGGATCCGCTGTGGGCTGAAATAAATATTCTGATTACTTCTCTTCTCTATCACATTTTTTGATGAGACTTTTTAAACATTTCAATATCAAATCAAATTTATATAGCGCTATATCATAACAAAGTTATCTCATAGCACTTGTAAATATAGAGCAAGTTCAAGCCAACTCTATATCTACAGACCCAACAATTCCACCATGAGCAAG
>JAVQJF010046706.1:0-31365 GCA_036023855.1 Gadopsis marmoratus
TTATGTAATAGAATGAATAATTAGTGTATGCCGCACAAGCGTGGGTACGTGTGTGTGTGTGTGTGTGTGTGTGTGTGTGTGTGTGTGTGTGTGTGTGTGTGCACGCACCATTGTTCCCATTCCTTCTATAAGTCATTCATTTTACATCTGTGGTATGTCGACTTGGACAAATGTAACTGCAGTTTTCCTCTCCCTCGCTCTGTCTCTCTTTATCTCTCTCTTGCATCACTTTTTGATCATGAGTGTCTTGCATGCATGTGTCCATGCAGGTATGTCTGCCATTCACACCTGTGTTCTTTTTTTAATGTTTACACATGTGCACGTCTATGCACACACACACACGCACACACACACACACTCTTACACACATTCACACACATCGGACTACAGAGTGTCCCGTCATTCCGTCCTGCTGTCGGCTGTCTGTTGGGCGTCAGCAGCAGTGTTCTGTTGCCAGTGTTAAGTCCCACCGCCTGCCTCATCTTAGCATTGATCTCATGTTCTGTTGTTAGCAGCTTCTACTATTCTACTATACCTCTATCACACACACACAGAAATGAAATGACAACATGTAGTTTTTATCCTTATTTCTTGTGTCTTTAGTGAATTATGTGTGGATTAAAAAAATGGGTGCAGATAAATACTTAAGGAATTTGTAGTGCTGATATTGTAATGATAGGCAATGAAAAGGGATAAAGAATTGTAATATTTTTTATAATTAATAATGAAAAACACAGAACATAAAATGAATTACAGGAATCACAACACGAGTCAACAGTTAATGAGTCAATAATACTGTAAGAACAAGAAGAGATGAAGAGATTTAGACTTAAAAAAAGATTTTTATAGAAAAATTTGTTTTTCCTCAAAGCAAAGTATATAAAAAGGTTTGTTCTGTTATTGGTAGTATTGAGCAGTTCCTAATGATATCTAGCCCTAATTGTGTTTATTTAAGTATTAACATTACTGATACACACATTCATATACAGTAGTTCTTGGTTTTGCTTTAATGTGGATGTGCAGAAAGGATTTACACACCTAAAAAACTCACTTTCCCATAATCCTCTTCCCCCTCCCCCTTGCCACTGCCTCAGCTGTAAATGATTAGGACTGATTGACTCCTGCTGTTTGTTTCAGTTAGTAGATGTTCTTCAGTGGATTGTGACAAATGTAAGTGTTTTAATATCTGATTCATGTTGCTGTCGTCCTACATAAGTTTGCTTATATTTCAATGGCAACATTTTGACAGAACAGACAATCTGTTGCCCATTTATTAAAGTATTTAACATTAAGTATCTGTATAACAACCCCCCTCCATTAATGGCTTGTTATTCAGACTCAAGACCAAAAACCAGAAGGATTTTGTTCTATAATGAAAAACTGCCATGTAACGGTTGGAAACAAGTGATTTTTTGTTGCGTTTTGGACTTTTTATCAGGTCACTTATGATTTAAATCATAACTTTGCTACAACACTGAACACGACATTATAGCCTCAACCTGTATTATTAAATGATTTAAAAAAAAGGATTTTGTAGAATTCAAATTATGGTTTTAGTGCTGAAACCATCTAGCAAACCATTTTGGACTTGAGTGTGTTGGTATTGTCTTATTTCCTGTACCTTTTTTCTTTTCTACATCATCTGGCCTTTAAAGTTCCAGCTGCTCTGATTTGGAGAGTGACTTTTTAAAACTCGACAAGAACCTCATCATTTCCCCCTGATCACAGCCCGAACCCTTTCAGGCAGGAAGTAGGTGATACGAGGGGGGATGTTTGGGGAGGTTGTTTAGTTGAATGAGTTAGTCTAGTCTGCCTGACTCATTGATCCTGTGTCTGACTGAGGTTTGTGCAAATTAGAATCTATGACTCTGAAGTAGCAGCAGCCCGTGTATTGATAAATCCATGGTGCTGTCCGAGGTGCTGCATTAGCTGACGGATTGGTAATTCCACCCTTTTCTTTCAGTCCCACTCTCCGGTCAGTTTTGTCAGCGAGAGGATCATAGACACCCTGCTGCCTGTAGACTCCCATAATATTCCTGTGATCCGGAGCGTCTGTGCTGCTGAAAAGACACCCCCAGACCAAACCACATCAGTAACAAAATATTTTAGGGGAGAGGTGACTACAGAGAGTTTGTTGTACTGATGTTTGGTGTAACTTGGGAGTGCAGCAGGTAATGTGCCTGAGGAAAATGAACTTGCTCCAGTTATATAATCCGAGGTAAAGTTTATACTCTGAAGACTTTGAAAAATAAGCATTAGTGCTGCCTACAGGTGAGCAGCAGGTATTGGAGGGTTGTTTATAGGAAGCGCAGAGGCCTGGAGGAGGTTCCCCCGGGGCTGGTGGCCTTATATGGCTGGACCCTGCCTGCACGCCCAGCGGTCAGTTGCCGGTGCTCCTCTGCCTAACTGACAGCTGAGCCGTCCATCAACCCGCTCATATAACTGTCACACACACACACCTGATAGCTCCTGTCTGTTGGCCGGCTCACAGCTTCTTTACTTTATTTGATTTTACAGTTTTTGTGACGCAGCTCCATTCTGAGGTGGCGCGTCCAAGTTATGCAGGGGGGGTGGTGTAACGTAAGTGCAAGTGCAGACGCACATTTACTTACTGGTCTTTTGTTGCAGACTGTTTACGTCCTTTGAACTGGAGTTACTGTGAAATCTGTGATGCTACAGAAAGAGGCACTGCACCAGATGTATTTTATTAACTATGAATAGTATTTTCGTGATAACTATCTGCTCTCTGTCCTATCTCTTGTTGTTGATTTGTGCATCCCAGTCAGTCCAATAAAAGTGATCATTGGGTTCTTAGTTTGCTGAGGGTCTCGTGTGTTTCCATGGGGAAATTAAAGACCTTTAAAGGTGTAACAGGTAAGTTACCTTTAAAATTGTTTTTTTTTAATTCAGTTAATTGACACACAAAATTGACACAGTTCAAAAACATCATTTAACTCCATTAAATGCAATGTCACTCAAGCAGGATATTCCTTTAAGTTCCAGTTCCAGTTCAGTATCCCACTTAGCTTAATTTGGACTCCAAATCCTCCTGCAGCAGCAGTCAAACCCTGACCTGGTGATCTGGCACAAGTTACTTGGTGAGGCTCGCCACCTGGTGTCCAGTGCGAATTATTGCTTTCTGTCCAACACAGATGCTGAATGTCTTACATTTGTGTTTTACCCTTTAAAAAAACCCTTTATTCAGAACATAACCATATTACAGTCCATTAATTATCCCTTTTAAAATCACATTAAATATAACTTAGTTTTAATGGGTCAATTCATAAGGGCAAAAAATGTGAAGCGATGTCACCGTGAGCTTCAGAATCTTGTGCTGCATTTTTCATTTTTCACTATTTGTAGATATTTTATCTTAAAATGTTTAGTTGTTGACTAAATGATATAAATAAACAGACTGTAGCCCTAGATCAGTTCAATTATTGTTTCAGTGTTTTACAGGAGTTGGTTGAGACCAAAAACAGCTAAAAGAGAGGGAATAGTGGATTTTAGGCCCATAGCTTAATATAGTCCACTGGCATTTGAGAAACTCCAAACTTGACCAGAAGACTCAAATTAGTTTTATTAACACACAGCTACACCAACCGGTCGAGGCAGATGACCACCCAGAGCCTGGTTCTGGTTCCGCTCGAGGTTCCTACCTGCTAAATGGCAGTTTTTCTTTGCCACGGTCTCCTGGTGCTGCTCATGGTGGAAATTGTTGGGTCTCTGTACATAAAGAGTTGGTCTAGACCTGCTCTGTATGAACAAGTGCTATGAGATAACTTTGTTATGGCGCTATACAAATAAAACAGAATTGAAATTGAACTATCGGTGCTGACAATTATGATATTTATGTCCCGGCTGGTTATAGTGTCCCCTGAAATCGTGTGTTCTGCTTTGGTTGTTTGTCTGCGTTGCAGTGTGTTTGTGTGTTTGGCCACATGCAGTGCTTGTTCTTTAAATCTAATTTGTTTGCAGTGAATTTATGTTAAGCTGCTGAGCCTCGGCCTCAAAGCTGCTGTAATGAAGTCTTAATGTAACTCGAGTCGGTTTCCTAAAACCTTGTTCCTCCGCAGGCTTATAGCTAATGTGACAGACACACATGGACCATCCAGCTAATCTGACTGAATGAACATGCTAATCTGTGACATCAATACGACACAAGAAAACAAAGTGCATCAGCAATATTTACATCAAATATTTTTTAAGTAATATATATAATGAGTTTTTTATAAATGTAAGTAAAGCATCCCACTATTTTAAGTTATGATCAGCTGATGTATCATTAAAATGACTTGCATGTTAAACTTGTAAATTAGTTTGGTGGTAGATATGTGATGTTGCTTGGAAATACAATGTCGATGTCAAAATTGAAAGTGATGAGTTACTAGGGAGACAGATCACTTATCTGTTGAGATCTTTAATCGGAGGTCATCTTTAAAGATGTGATATTAAGATAGCCTATTGGAATTACACTGGGTTAACTTTTTACATGAAAAATTGTTAAAAAGGGGAAAGGTCTACATATGGACTGTATATATTTAATATATACACATATATTTATATATTTAGAGAGAGAGTAGGCACCTACCACTTAATTTCTTGGGGCTCAAACACAAACTGTCAAAGTTAATAATTTTGTCATCAATAATCTGTCTCTGTCTCCTCCTGCATGCAGTTCATCTCTCCCACAGATAGGCGGCCTGGTCGCGGTGTATGGTGGGAAATATGGGATCAGGTAAGCTCCTCAGATGTGTCAGGCCACGCAGACATAACTGGACAAACGCAGGACGTCATCAGACTTTGCCTTCAGAATAAAAGCGCTGTGTTTTATGCGGTTTTGTTTTAAGGCGTTACAAATTAATATTTAGCAGTTTATCTTTACTCTTTATGTAGTTGTCATTGTTCTATCGTCCCATATTGTTGGAGTCGTACTGTAGGATAAACTGCCCATTTACACATAAAGCAGAACTTAGATATTCTTCAACTAAGGTTCAGTATTTTTGATTTATTAGGTGTGAAGAACAAGAAGTTAACCTTTAGCTGAAATTACCATATCAGAGTCAGATTAGACAATATGGCTTCTGTTTGTGTTTAATCATTGTATTTTAAGCTTGAGGCAAATTAGTTTTTGGAGATTGCACATATATGTAAACATTCTATTCTGCAGAAATGTGGCTACGCCCTCATCCCAGGTTGGTGTAACCAATTTATGCTAACTGTGCTTCTGTGAGGGGGAAACAAACATGATACTGTGGCATGTGAACACCTTATCCAGCTGTCTGTGCAGCGGTGCCTCATGGAGTACTTGTAGAGAAAACAAAAATGCTAAAAATTGTGTGCTGAGTAGAGTATTGCTCGTCACTCTTGTCTGTAATTACTGGTGGCGTCAAACCTGTTGGTCTGTTAAATGCAGCACTGTCCAGTCAGCCACAAATCAAACCCATTTGGTACAGAAATTGAAGTGTGGTGAGGAAGTCATGGAGATCAGCCTGCACAGATGGGCAGCAGACAGTGATCAGAAGCCTGGGGGATATTTTAACTGTGCATAGAAGCATGTGAATATCCAGGGATTCATCATATCCCAAATCTGGCTCATAAGTGGCATACTATGCATGTATACCATTCCTAGAACTATTCCTTATATTGGTTAGAATATTTTCTTTTTATAGTTACAAAAAATTTACTTTTTACTTTGGTATCATTTGTAGTAGTAAAATGCACCAATCGCGCGTTGCATGTAAACTGGTAAGCCTTTTACTGTGAAGGCGGGAACCGGAAGTGACGTGTGCTACCGCTGCTAGCTTGACGCTGATGAATCCGCGATGACAGGTGGAGCCGAGAGCCGAGGAGGCGGCAGGTGGATCATTCACGGCGTCTCGTCTTTACCGGCCCGCCTGTTAAACAGCACACGGACCGCAGAGACGTCCCGCGGCGTGTGGTCGGTTCCGCTTTCCGAATAACACCCAAAAGTATCGGCGGGGACAGGACGGGAACAGGACGTAGCAGGTAGGCTGTAAATACCGTCCTGTCGACGCGGATCTGAAGCGGAGTCCGCGTGTTTTTGTGCGCATTCGCGTCGCGTTGCAGACCATAATTATCAGCCGCAGGTTAACGTTTGCTGTGTTGTACAGCAGCCGGTGACGTTTTCACCCCCAAAACACACAATAATGTGACGCGGTCGTCGTGACGTCAGCTGAGGTAAAAAAAAAAAAAAAAACACACCGAGGCCTGATGTAAACAGAGCGCGTGTGTTGTTTTCTTCCTGTTTATGACGTCATCATCGGTCATCATCGGTCATCATCGGTCACCAGTTGTCTGCAAAGTGTGGAGAAAAGGACCAAAATCCATGTTTTGTTTATTCCTCACATTTAAAAAAAGAACCTGCTTCACAGATGGATGTAGCTTCACCTGGACGTTGTTGGTGGCAGAATAAGAGCAGACATAATAATCCTGTCTTCGGCAGCGTCCTTGTCTTCAGCTCCATGTGCTCACTTCTCCTCTGGGACTCTCTGCTCGGATCACAGCAGAGGGAACCGAAAGCATCACAAACACCATGTGTTGGTGTTCAGTAAAGATTCTGACACTTGGTGTTTTCTCCACGATGTTCTTTTTATTGCTGAATATCGATACTCTGTTCACCAGCTAAGTCGACAAGACGTGCAGGACGAGTACGTGACTGCTGGTTTATTATATATAAAAAACAACATTCTAGCACAGCAGTACTAGAATTACTACTAATACTGCTGTGCTACGACTACCACCATTACTGTATTACTACTACATTTGTCTTAATTATACTTCCACTGATGCCACATTCACTACTATGACGACTTCCCTTCCCATTTAAGTGTACTACCTCTTTGCGCCGTCCCCAGGTCAGTTGCTGCGAGGGGCGGAACCTCCGAGCTGGAGCGATGTTGTCATCGGAGGAGATCTTGTGCAGCACGCAGCAGGTGATCGCAGGGCTGGAGGCGCTGAGAGGAGAGAACCGCAGTCTGCTGGAGAGCCTGCAGGAGCCAACGGGGAGCTGGCCAGCCTCGGAGAGCGGCAGCGTGGAGCAGGAGAAGAGCGGCATCGTGCGCCAATCGCTGGAGAGGATAGAGCTGGGGCTGAGCGAGGCACAGGTATGGATGGAAGCAGAGCCGAAGCCATGGTGATGCGTTTCCTCTCGTGTAATACTGAGAAGATTTTCACTTGGACTGTATATGTTATGGCTGAGTGACGGGTGTCTTCTTCTTTGCTGACGTTACCTCGACACAATGGCATCCAACTTGCCATCAAACTTAACTGCGAAGCTGCTAAAAATAAAAGGAGGAAAAAATCTTAAACTGTTTGGTCGTTGAGTGGAGTCCAGTTGCAAAGCTTCAGGTAGAAGCTGCACATATTCTATAACATAACTTGACAATAAATACAGTATCCCATGAATGATGACATTAACAATGGCTGCATTGCATTTAGGAGAGCCACTTCCTGTGTGACTTACTGGGACACTTAATGGAGCCATCGTTAATGTTATTACTTACACCTGCACTTTTCCTGCTTTTGTCTGCTGTGAATTTCTATATATAGAGATATATAGATATACAGTATTTTCTTTAAAAACTGGCTTTTCTCACACTAAAACGTCCTCTGCACGTCATGTCTCAGTTGTCTCTCGTTCCACCAGGTGATGACGGCGTTGTCGGCTCACTTGGGTTCACTGGAGGCGGAGAAACAGAAGCTGCGCGCTCAGGTGAGTTTCTGCAGGGAATGTTAGAAAACCAAAAAGATGAATAACTGAAGAGGTAAAGAGCAGAGGGGTTGGTTCTCTCGCACAATGTTTATTCGAGCTCACTCAAATGCTCCGCCATCCTCCTCTTCTCATAACCCACGTCCCCTCTCGTACTCTGCCTCTTCCTTCATATCCAACTACTCATTCCTCTCTTCCTCCTCCCTCTCTTCCTGCCATTCTACCATTTCTCCCTTTCTCCTCCTCTCCCTCACCACCCTCTTCCCCCATCTTTTTTTCCTTGTTCCCTTTTCTCTCCTCCCCCCCTTTCTCATTACTTTCCTCCTCGTCTTTCTTCGCGTCCTCCTCCTCAGGTGCGTCGTCTCTGTCAGGAGAACCAGTGGCTGCGGGACGAGCTGGCTGGTGCTCAGCAGCGGCTGCAGGACAGGGAGCAGGAGGTGGTCACCCTGGAGGAGCAGAACAAACACCTGCAGTTCATGTCATCCATCCGTAAATACGACCAGGAGGAGGCGCAGCAGCTGGTGAGGAGACGACAAAACTGCACGCAAACGCGAATATGCACCGTGTGTGTGTCCAGGAAGACTTCACTACTTCACCAGCTGACTGGGTGTTCAAGTAACAAGGATCCAGTGTGGTGAAACATTACTTGCAGGAAGAGTCTCCTCTCTGTTCGGCACAGAGCCTTCATCTGGATGTTCTTTGTGTGTATATTCAGGGAAACCAGGCTGAGATATAAACGCGATCCGAGCAAAACCCGAGAGAGGTTTGCGCAGCCCTATCTGAACCTGTGCGTTAAATAGTCAAGACAGGCTACAGCCAAAATAGGTGTTTTTGCATCGGTGGAACGTTTCATGTTGGTGCTGGACGGGTTGCATGTAGTTTCTTTATCAATGTTTGTTTACGGAAAACAATGTTTTGCTGCCATGAAGTACATGTGCCATAAAATCTAGGAACGAAAAAGCTCAGTAAAACGCCAGAGCTGGTGGTAATACTCTGTGCATTCGTCACAGTGAGACAGCCCTTTTTTTACATTAGTTTAGTTGTTAAACTTTGATTAGTTGAGCTTTAATAATAAAAATGTCTGTCCTCTGGTTTCAAATCAGAATTCCCACCCTTATTAACATCTTCTGTATATTGCACACGTTGAGAAATAATGAGAATATGGTGAGATCATTTATCTGCAGTTCCATCTTTGCTGAATGTTTCTCACTTCAGGATGACAAAGACACGTCTTCCACCAAGGAGTCTCTGGACGACCTCTTTCCCACCGAGGACGAGGAGCAGTCGCACAGTAAGGCTCTGCTGCCGTGTGCTCATCACTTTAGTTTCTCTCCACCTGTAATAAACGTGATAATATCGTGTAGGTCAAACGTTGAAGGGCTAGTTCAAGAAATTTAAAAACAAAAAATGTATTTTCGACATACGACAGAGGTGTGAAAAAATTTAAGGAGCCACCTTAATTTTGGCGGGTGGGTGGGTGTCAGTGGCGGAGATCTCAAACTACTGCATGGGTAGATCCCACTGGTGGGAAATGTTTTGTAATTTGGGTGAACTGATCCTTTTAATGTGTCTGGTTTTGTTGTTTAAACGGTCATAATGAGCTCAACATCGCATATGTTGTTGATGTCTTTTTAATAGACGTGAATTAAACAGCATGACTTCCTGTTTCCTCGCTGGTGAACAAGTCTTCATTCTCCAGATAAACTGAAGAGTAGCTGTGTTGCTGCTGTTTATATTTAGAGTAACAATCTTAACACACAGAAAAGACATTTCAAGCTTTGATGTCAAATTTTCAGCAGCTACGTCACATGCAGTGATGAGTTTATAGCCTGTAATTGAAAATCAATTCCAGGCACATCAGGTATCTCTTCAGAGAATGTTTTTTTTATTGCAGCTACAAAACATGAGGTCACGTAAAGCTGCAATGACATTAACCAACTTTAATGATACTTGAAATCTTACATCGGTTTCAGTTAATTAATGAATTAATTTACATACATTTCATCAAGTTTGAGTCATTTAATGTAATTGATTGCTTACATCTTGCCCAGACTCCGTATCAGATTCTTGTTTTTCTCGGTTTTATTGCTGTACAGTGTCCCAGCCGCACCACAGCAGTGCAGCAGCCGCAGCCCAGCAGGGTGGCTACGAGATTCCCGCCCGCCTTCGAACGCTCCACAACCTGGTCATTCAGTACGCATCCCAGGGGCGATACGAGGTCGCTGTACCGCTCTGCAAACAGGTGAGAGGGATGTTCATCTCCGGCTGGATGCCATAGTACCTTGTTGCTGTTTTAGTCCCGCAACAAAAAAAAAAAGCATCTGAAGCCTGAAACTATCTCTCACCAGGGAGGGTTAAAGTCCAGTTTTCCCTCTGCCAGCACCCTCTGTCCTTAGACCCTCAATTAGGATGACGACGAATGCACAAGAGGCAAAAATCTTGTCTTGAATTATTTAAAGAGTTCAATTCCAGTTTGAGAAATGATCAGAAATTAAGGGGGGAATGCAGTTTTTCAAAGATCATTCTGTACAGATTAAACACCTTAAAATCCTAATTAATTATAATAATGTGTCAACAGGCTTTGGAAGACCTGGAGAAGTCCTCAGGACACACCCACCCAGACGTAGCCACCATGCTGAATATACTGGCGCTGGTGTACAGGTAAGGCCAGTTACCATGACAACAACACATGATTAGATACAGATATATATAAATTTAACATAACTTTTCTGAATCTGTATTTACACATTAGCTTTTTCATAAACTTATTGTTTGCAACTTTTATAACTTTATAGAGCTTGATATAGGATAAAATTAGCAAAACTGGAAAAACGATAAAACCTGGAATAAGAGGGTTGATGGACGAATGATAAAACTAACACTGTTCCTGCGCTCCATTTACCAAGACCAAGTGGCTTTATATGAAAGGTTCGACCTGACGTGACATGTTCTCTCTACAGAGACCAGAACAAATACAAAGAGGCAGCCAATCTGCTGAACGACGCGCTTGCGATCAGGGAGAAAACTCTTGGAATGGACCACCCGGCTGTGAGTTGCCTTCCTTTAATAACCCAGCTGCAGTAATGTGAGAGTTTATAACCCCTGACAAATCCTGGACTAAATTCTGTTTGTTTTGTTGTCTTTCATTGACTTTCACTCACCATTTTGTTTTATCACCATGTAAATAAACTTAGAAATAAAACCTTTTTGGCAAAAGCAGCAATCTTTAGTCTCTTGGGAGCATCTTTGCAGATATTTGAGCCTCTGTCTCCTTTAGTTGCTGGAAGTACTGCTGGTCTATCTTACACCCTCAAAAAACTGCAGTGGTCCCTTTTTTATAAGGTTGTGATGTTTTTAGAACAAATTTAGATTACCGAGTTTGTATGTAATAGGTGTGTGTGCGTGCAGGTGGCAGCAACGCTCAACAACCTGGCGGTGCTTTATGGGAAAAGAGGAAAATACAAGGAAGCAGAGCCGCTGTGTAAAAGAGCTCTGGAGATCAGAGAGAAAGTGAGAACACACACACTTGTTTTACTACACTTATAAGGACACTCAAAGGTCATACGATTCCTATTTCTCGCTACTACATAACTAACCTAACCCTAATTCAAGATTTAATCCTAAACATTAATCCAAACTTGTGACAGTATTTTCAGTGTTGTATTGCTACTTTGACTTAGTAAAGAATGTGAATACGTCTCCTCAGCTTCACACACGTCTCAAGATAACATTGTTAAGGAAAGAATAATGTATTTTCATCCTCAGTATTTTGCCCCCCCCCCCCCTCAGGTTCTGGGTACAGACCACCCAGATGTGGCCAAGCAGCTGAACAACCTGGCTCTGCTGTGTCAGAATCAGGGGAAGTACCAGGAGGTGGAGCAGTACTACGAACGCGCTCTGCACATCTACCAGAGCAAGCTGGGACCAGATGACGCCAACGTAGCCAAGACCAAGAACAACCTGGTGAGAGGAAACCTTGACGATTTCTGGAAAACGTCTTTTCACCATGTTTCTGGGGTTTTCTCGGTTTGTCGTTTCACATTTAAAAGGGTGTAAGATCACACATCATTGCGGTCAAGGTTTCCAATGCACAAGGGTGACGATGAATTGAGAACAGTACATTTATAAACGGTTACTTTTGTACAATAAAGTCGTTGTATATAAAATTCAGCATTTTCTCGTCTTTCTGCACTTCTACTGCTGCTTTGTCCTTCCTCAGGCATCCTGCTACCTTAAGCAGGGGAAATACAGACAAGCTGAAGCTCTTTACAAGGAGATCCTGACCAGAGCACACGAAAAGGAATTTTGCTCTGTAGAAGGTAACGCAGACAAATCAAAATGAAGTGATTTTTGATGAGCCTTAAAAAAGGTTTTGTGTCCCACCGTAACGTTTTGTTTAATCTGGATCTCATTTGCAATGACTGCATGACCAAGAGGGATCCGTTTTGTGACACGGTGGATAATTATGTGGTCTGCGTGAAGATGTTCTCTATAGGTTTGGAATAATGGCTTGAAGTGAGACTATTTCGTTTTTGTTGAACGGCAAAGTAACAACTATGGGATGATGGTGTATGCTAAAACATAGTGAAACAGTAGCAGCATTCATCACACCGTACCAAGTAAGGCTTTAGAAACAGAACCTCTTAGTGTATGGGTATTGTTTAATTTCTCTTTTAATTTGGACAAATCTTTTCTGAAATTACATCGCAAAAAAACGGATCTAGGTTGTAAAATCAGTGACAATCAAATTCAAGTACAATACCTGTGTTCTTCCCAGGTCTGTGCTGTAGACTGTTGTGCCATGAATTTACTCTTGCAGAAGTCTGAATTTAGCAGTTCAAATATAGATTTCAGAAGAATGCAAACTGTGTGTCATACTGTCTCTCTGTCCGTCCTTCAGGCGACGGTCGTCCCAGCTGGTCCGGTGCCGAGGACAGCGGCTCCGGACAGGATGGACTCGGTAACCTGAAGCGCAGCGGCTCCTTTACCAAACTCAGAGAGTCGATACGCCGAAGCAGCGAGAAACTGGTCCGCAAGCTGAGAGGAGTCGGAATGGAGGAAACGACCCAGAGGAATGCTGGGTAATATTCTGTTATAAAGGTGTTTAACCGTAGCTGAAACCAGATCCCTTCATTACAGGAACGCTTTTAGCTCAGGATGCACTCGGATTTTGTAAATGAAATTTAAAGTTAAATAGCCCCTGTTGAATAATTTTACAAACGCATATTAGCTATTGTTTTCAAATGGTGGCTCATTCTTATTTAATATTTAGATGAAGAACTCGGTACAGGCACTTTTAGACTGTTGACCTTAAATCAGTGCATTTTCACTCAACAGTTCTTTTCCAAATAATACTGAGCTTTGTGTGCGTTTGGTGACGTTATACTCTGTCCTGTTTTCAGGATGAAGAGGGCGAACTCTCTGAATGTGTTGAATGTTGGAGCCAGAGAGTGTCAGGACGGTGCCCGGGTGAGGAAATTCAATCAGTTTAACAGTGATCAGTTTTTAATTAAGGAATTTATTGGGCTAAATTCATATTGTTGTGCGTTAGTGAGTTACCCATGAGTATGTCACGTCAGTAAAAGTCTGTACTTTTGTTTTGTTCCTCAGTCGAGCCGTCTGACGGATGTTCGAGGTCTGAGCTCCAGCACGCAGAGCCTAACGAGACGAGGTTCACTCGGTGGCACCAGCTAACACACACTGACTGTAGTGAGTAATAAGCACACTGTTTAGCCTAATCATGACATGTTGGTCTTCTATCATGAATAGAAAGGTGTGGGTCATATTGAAGTATCTACGTTGAACTGTAACATTTTTCTTTGTTCACATTTAAAATCATTCCTTCCTTGTATTAACTTAAAAATGAGAACAGAAACTGTATTTTGTTGAAGACAATACCAGCATTTACATTGTAAGAAAACTACGTGTTAAATGTCTAATATTGGCATTACTGTAGATCCTGTCATTTGCAGGTTAAAAGTTATCAGTAATACATTTTACATTTGAGGTATTTCCTAATGCTGGTGTGTCCCTTTTTACGTACATTTCTATTAACACGGGGGGGTAATGTAATTGACATTACATGTTATATTTTTAAAATTTGATAAATTGTCTTGAAGCACAGAGATGGAAAGTTGTTTGCACGATGATCAAAATGTTACATTTGGTTTAAGCTATTGAGTTTATACTATTACTGTTAAGTTATAAAAATGTGCAGGTCATTATATTTGCAATTTGTGCAAAGCAGCTGAAGTACACACATCTGTTATCATTAGCGTAGGAGAATAAGGACCAAAAGTTAAGAAACCCAAAATGAATGCACATATCTGACTTTAAAGGGCAACTGTGGGCTCTAAATGGTTAATACATACCAAATGTTTTGGAACTGGTCCAGTAGACTGCCTCAGCCGACACCTGCGGATGTATTTTCACTGTTTGCAGCTAAGGCAAAACACTTTTGGTAACTTTCTAGTTATATAGACCACAACAATAGGGCCCAGGTTTAAAAATACCTGAGTTACTTTAAAGAAGGTGGATATTATTTTTTGCACATTGTCAGAATTGATTTCCAGTCAATTATTGAATATTAACATTTCAATATTAAGCAATTATGTATGTGTTGCATTGTGAGTTTGTAATTCTAAAAATATTTTAAAGCTGGACACCCAAAGTTATTGTTGTGTGCCTGCGTGTTGTATTGATGACATTCAACTGGCCTTGGATTGAAGTTTGGCTTTGAGAATGCGACAAACCCAAACGAACAATTGAGGCACTTCTATGCTTATTCACTGAAATCCGCAAGTCACTATTATAAATAGTGAACTAGTTCTTTAAGACTTGGTAACAACACTGCGTGATCAAAAAGATGACATAAGTATAATTTTATACATATTCACTTAAACTCAGGTATGTTTAAAGTAAACAGAGAAATGAGTGCTGCTAGGTAACTTGGCGCCCTGAAAATGATGTTACCACCTGACATTTTATTCCACAACACTCCTCTTGGGGCTCAATGTACCGTCGATCCTATATGATGTAGAACTGCTGATTTGCTGTGGTAGACGATGTCACTGTAGAAACTGCATCCTCTAATGCTGTTTACTCTGGTAAACATCAATGATTATTTTTGCAAACCTGAGCTGAAATAAATTACAATAACACCCTTGTATATTAGTGTTTTTAGTTTTCTGTTAAGATGGTGTCGGGATTGAAAGGCCCCTATAATTTTTTATAGATTAAAACACTTTCTCCAAAGAAGAAAACAAGTCAGCTGTTAAATACAAAACATTTATATTCTTGGTTGAAATATAAAATGTGACTATGTACAGGTGCAGTAGAAAAGGAAACTGACAGACGCTACATGAGTCGATGTGACACCCACAGATTTAGAAATTAGCTTGTTTTGTCTGAAACTGAACATGTTACTTATAAAAACAGCACAACATTGTTTGGTTCGAAAAGCAATAAACGTGTTTCCACAAACTACAGTTCTCTGAAAATGACACTTGTTGTTTAATGTCAAAGGTTCTCTCATTATGTTGTTATATCCTCTCAGTGTAATACTGAATACATACAAAATCCTGTGCATTTGCACTTTCACCAGGGGAAAAATTTAATCGATTCATACTTTCAGTCGTACTAAATGGCAGTTTACAGCAGAGTATTTCAGTGAACTAACATGCTGACCAGTGGACCAAAAGTGCCAATATTCTGTAGAGTGCAAGACTTAACCACAGTGCAAAGACCGGCAGTTACCCAGTCAGAAATAATTACTGAATCCACCAGAGCCAGGCAAGCATGTGATTTAAATACATTTCCGATTACCACAAAGAAAAGAGCTTCTTAGAGGGAATTTAAGTTTTACTTTCTGAAGAATAGCCAAACTGTCCTGATGTGGTTTCTAGAACTCTAAATAGGTTAAATTAAACTTAAGTTGCAACTGCTATTTGACCCAGTTCTAATCGCTGCACAGTAATGATGACACCCTAGTGCCACGGTGATGACATTATGCAGTGTACATCACCTTCAGGTCTGGTGAGCGATCTGAGCGATTTTCTGCAGCATCTCTTCCGACTCCAGCTGCTCCAGAGTCAACAGAGACAGACCCAGCTGGTCCTCCTGGAGAGAGAGACAGGTAGCAATCAGGCAGACAAGATAAGTATGGTGATCAGACTGCCTGGCCAAGTATTTTCAGTGTCTTGCTAAGTGACACTTCATCCTGTTTAGCTTCAAGTAACTTTATGAAAGTGGGAATCTGCTACATGCTAAAAGCAGGCTTTTTATTTGCTGAATGAAAATTCACTGGCCACGTAAAGTAGATATTGCTCTTGCAGTGCAGATTACAGGAGAGGTAATATCTAATTATCATGACAAATGATAAGAGCACATGCATGTCCTCCTTTTGTATCTTGCATGATCATGGAAAATTGTATATACGGCTAAATATGCTGAAATAATTATTACATTATTTCCAGAAAGCACACCTATCATGAAATAATTGTAACCAACTAAATTCAAACATCTTTACTCATGTGCGTTCTGGCCTTTCGCACAACAGAGAAAAGCTGACGCCTGTTACATGAACACTGAGTATTAAACGGAAGCTTAAATTTAATTTCAGTCGGAGGAAAAAGAGGACAAATGTAAAGCAGAGATTTTACACCTGTGTGGTGCTGGGTAGGCATGCTTCGTACCTGTCTGAAAGGCTGAGCCATCTGCCGCAGGAAGTACTTGGAGAGCTGGACGGCCTCGTCCACGGTGAGGTTCAGACTGCCGTCATTGATGTGCTCCTGAATCCAACGAGGAAGCTTCCCACGTTTGTCTGCTCGGGCATATCGCTGTGGATGGGAGAGAGTCATCACCTACTGATAGATCTTTAATCTAAAGGTCAGAAGACTGTGGTTGTAATGGGACTGACCAGAATGTGAAGCAAGCTGATGGTAAGAATGTTTGTATGTTGTACTATGGCAGGATCATCACACACCTTGTCAGCAAAAATCATGAGTCCATAGTCTGTCTTGCCTCTGATGGCTCTGCCCACACACTGAGCCGCGTGACGCATGGCATCAAATGTCAGAAAGTCATTCTCTCTGATCTGAAACTGATCCCGAAGGTACTCCAGACGAGCCTGAAACATACGAGTCAGTGAGGAAAAAATACAGTGAAGCTATGAAATTTCATACACAATTGAGATAAAATGGTGCGTAGTGGATATCGGACGGTTCTGACCTTCAGGATGCGGCTCTGCGTGTAAACGTAAGGCACTCCAAACATGATGACTGCTCGGCCAAAATGGTGCACTGAACAGAAAACAGATCAAGATTCACCGGTGTGTCGGAAAATTGACCTCAACATGTTTGCTGAATCTTTATATCATAACATATATAATCGAAAATCTGTTGCACTGATTTTACTGTTTGCTTTCATTCCTTCTATTTTTTTCTACTGGATCCACATTTCTTTTCCTCCTATATTCATCTCGGTAAGCTGCAGCATTCTGATCACTTACCGAAATCTATTCCTTCAGACACCTTTCCCCTGGCCACAGACAGTAGGATGGCTCCTCTGCCGTTCTCACATGCCTGAAGAGAAGAGACAGAAAGGTCAACGGTCTGGGACCCAGGAGAAAAACACGGTTTGCTTTTATTCTTTTAGACCACAGCTGATGCTAAATAGAACAATCACATGTATAAAGTAAGATGACAGGTGTCTCTCTGACCTCCTGGTATTTCTCCAGCGCCATACTCGTCTCTGCAGCATCTGGAGTCTCAATGAAGATCAGCTTGTTTCTCTGGATGTTCTCCAGGATACCCTGCAGGCAAACATGTACCATTATTAGACAGCTGTGCTTCTTTCCACATATAAACAATATAAGGAAAACTAATGTCCCCTCTATTCTACTTTAAGAATAATAAAACTTATACCAAATGACTGCTGACACAACCGATATTGTTTCAATGATGAAAAAAATGTTAAATTAGTAGTAGTATGGTATTATCTCGCAGGTGAGTGTGCGTTGCGTCTTTCTGCACACTGACCTGTTCATACCAAGAGGCCACTATGTTCTCCATGTAGACGTAGCTGGTGAAAAACGCCACAATACCATCAGGAACGATCGCAGACATCTCTAGAAGCAGGTTGCCGTAGTTACGAATCACAGCTGGAAACAAAAAGCAAAGCTATTATATTTGAACAAAGAAAAATGAGTTGTGTTCTGGTGACATCATGTGATGCTGCCTTTGGGACTTTATACTCAATAGGGACATTTCTACTAACCAAAATCTTCTCTGGTCTCAAACTTTGAGCTCAAGGCCACCTGATCATTTCCCCTGCCAACGATCTATGGAAGAAAAGAAGAAAAAAAAGATTTGGATAGGCTACAACAATTCAGTAATGTGATTTTTTTCCCAATTGATCAATTTCAGTCTTTGACCATTTCTCTTGCAATCCGCCACAGTGAATGGTGTGTAGTTACACACCAGAGGACAGAGGCAGGTCCGAGCCAGCGTCATGGTGAAGGATGCCATGGTAACAGGGCGGAAGTCAAGGATTCGGGGATAGATGTCCAGAGGAGAGAGTGTCTGAAGAGGTCAAACAGAAGGACGAGAGTCAAAATGAAAGCAGGCCTTCATTTATTAGGGGACACCGACTTCATGTTAAGCAGAACATCATGAGTTTCCAAAATGAAAGAAGGAATCATTTAATATTTAGGCCACTGCTGTGACATTTCAAACACAGTAATTAATTAAGGTACAATTACACGAATGAAGCTGCAGGATTATATTTTAAGAACCAACATGATATGGAAAGTCTTCGGTAAGCGGTGTACAGAATTATGACAGCAGGTATTTTAACTTCAATATTAAAAACAAAGCTATTCTTTCCTTTACTGTTCACCAGCCTCAGATATACGGGTTGCAAATAGACACAAGGCTCTTTTCTTTATCCTAGCCATAAAGCTAAAATCTTGTGAATTACAGGACTGAAATTAGAGTAAACGGACAAAAAGAAGAAAGAGACCATGGTAACTAACTTACCCCCGAGGTGATGACAACAGACTGAAACCTTTGAAAAACAGGTTTGATGGCTATAGACGGGTCCATGCAGCTGAGAGAAGAACACAAATCAGAAGAGCTGTATGTGAACCTGATGCTCAGTTTCACCGTTTATATCACACAGACTTAGATCCAACAGAAACGCCTAATAAAAGACTTTCATTATGTAAAATAATGTAATAACTGCTTTGCTTTGTTGGGCTTCAGCATGAGGCTGCTCAGTAGAACATTTACTAAGTACTGCACATGGCAGTTAGTTTGAACTTAAATCTTTGCTTGGTGAAGTGTTGTTGGGTAAAGGTGTTTAAATGCTGATGGTTTGTCAGATAAAGTTTCATTTAGTATGTTTTCTACAAAAGAGACACAGGTTACCTCTGCAAATATCAGTACTAATTTTCAAAATCATTAGTGGCTTTGGTTGCATTGACCATGACAATCACCAAACAGAGATACATCAATAATGTTTCCCATTTTAAATATTTGTCAGTTCCTACCTGAAGTGCAGCACAGGGTTGGCGATGGTCGGAGTTCTGTCTTCAAAGGGCTCAATGATGATGGTAAAACCTTCAGACAGAGAGAGAGAAAAGATGCTTAATTAAGTTCAAATTAATAAAAAAAATACCAAGATTTCAAAACAGACCAGACCTTTGAGAATTTTTTTATTTACAAAAGACTTGTTCAAGCAAGCACACATGGAAACAAAACCAACCTTTTTCTTTTTTTTACAGCTGAAGCAGTGACTGGAGAAAGCATCAACATCAAACATTTGGGAGATATCAGAAAGCAAATCTGATATCTGCCGCAGCGATGTATGTTTCAGTACTAAAGGATGTATAGAAGTGTTTTAGTACCTTGGCTGTAGGTGCTGACCAGGGTAGCAAAGTTAGAGATGAGAGTAACAGCTGAGAAGTCTGCTATGTCGGCGATCTCCAGAGTTCTTAGTAAGGACTGTAACCGCTCTGCACAAAACCTGGAGACACACAGAGGGATGGATGAACGATTACGGAGAGAAAACGTGTCCAAACGAGGGTCTGAAGAAATTAATGAGGACATGAGCTAGTATGGGAGTGAGCAACTGAGAGCGCATGAAAATAGTGAGTGATTGTGAAAGTGAGATAATAAAGATGTGAGGTGAGCGAATGAATGAGGAAGTGACAGAGTGAGCTGGAAGCAGCTAAGGAAATGAGGGAACAAGAGAGCGAGGAAGTGATTGAGGAAGGAGAATAAGTGATAAGCTACTGGAGAAGAGAGAGAAAATAATAGGGCAAGAAACTGATAGTGACTGGAGGACACGTTGCTGCCTACACCTCATGTTTGTCTGGTGAACTTGAGCAGAAAAATCAGGTTATAAAAAGTGTGGAGACAAACGATTTCAGTTTCAACACTCTGCTGAAGCCGACACGGACCTGAGAGGCTTGCGGTCGATGCAGACTTTGTCAAAGATGTCTTTGAGGAACTGCGGGGCGCTTTCCTGCACGACGTGTTGGACCCTCAGACGGGACTTGAGATACTCCAGGAAACGTCTCAAGAAACCCACAAAGTGCTCTGCTGTGCGAATAGTCCCGGGGACCGCCTCTGAGCAGGGCGGGGCAGGAAAAAAGCTATGTCAACTTTACGTTCTAGGATGAAGAATAAAGCCAAATAAACTTAGTGCTGAGGGCCAATCCTTCCGACAGCTGTACCTTTAAGAATTTCATCTGGCAACACGGGATTTGAGAGGTAGACGTCAGTTTCCCTGGCCACATTGGCTTCCTTCAGCCCCTCCACCAATCGCCTGTACTCCTCCTTCAGCTTAGCAGCGTCTGTCTCCTTTATCCTATCAGACAGCAGGGGAGGCGGGGCAGAGACCGACAACAGGAAGTTTATTCGCTCCATGCGGAGATAACAAGCACATTATTAAAGCATTCCTCACTTATTGAGGATATGGTCGAAATACAAAATAGTGGATTTTAGGAACAACAGAGGAAAGAAAATAACTCATCAGAATTAGCTTTCTTGTTTCTCTTTTTAACCCCTATGGCTTTATAGTCAGGAAGTGAAGGAGAGACATTTGAATCCACGTGTGGCAGAAACTAGATTTTGATGTGGTACATATTTACACAATCTCATCTATGAGCCTGGATTAGCCTATTAAATAATTAATTTACAAAACTGTATCAATAAATGCAGATCCACATAAACAAAACAAAACAAAACATTCAGAAACAGACGTCACTACAGACGATGTATTAGAGGACAGGACGTCTAATCTCTCTGAAAACATTTGTTTCATCTTTCCTGATGTGTTCAGTCAGAGGAACTATGGCTTTGTTCAGACAAATCAGAAGGCAAATCAGATTTGTTTCTCAAATCATATCTCTGATTTGAGAAATAAATCTGCATTGTTATTTGCAAGTAATCAGATCAGATTTGTGTGTCCAGACGTCACCAACCTATCTGCATCGGTTGCTGTGGTAACAACAGACGTCAGTAACTACGCAACGCTGACGCAGTAGCATGAGAAATGGAGATCCATCATTTCACCCTCCAAACAATCACGATGTCAGGTCGCAATGCAGAATTCAGAACATCGGCGCAGCTGAATACCAGCCTCCTCCGTCAGGCCGGTATACAGCCGGTCTGCTGCACTTCCATCACTCTGGATTTGACAACGTGACTGTGTGTTGTGTTGCAAGTGACGCAAAAGACACATTGAAATCTGATTTGAGCAGCCAGTGTCCGGACTGAGATGCATCTGTATAAATCTGATGGGATCGCATTTCAAATCACCTCCAATTGTGGCTTGGATCTGATTTTCAACAATTGCATTTCGTGTGGCGTTTTCTTTGCTGTCCAGACTTTCTAAAATCAATCTGAATACAATCTGGATGTCAAAAAAGAGGGAAAAAAAAAGATTTAGGCTGGCAGTGTGAACAAGGACTAAGATGCATGTAATGGAAGCGTAGATGTAATTACAAGAACTGTGATGCCCTCAAACTCAAAGAGTTCAGCGATTCAGTCCACTTGCTGCTGACCTCTGCCAGGCTCTTACTTGTGTATGGTGTTCTGAAGTGTGTCCACATTGTTCTGGCAGAAGTCGAGTGTTCGTCTGGTGATGTTCACACTCATGGAGTCGATGCACACGTTGTCTGAAGAGCAAAGGGAAGAAACGGAAGAAAAAAGGACAACAGATAACAAAACATTCAAACTTTTTCCAGCAGTATTCGTTACATGAACTCGTGTAATTCCAAAAAATGATCACAATTACAAAAGTAACCTCAGATTTTTGTCACTAATAAATTCATTAATCGCACTCATTACCTCACCTATATTATGAGCCTCATCAAACACCACTACAGACTTCTTGGCCAGCTCTTTGGACACCAGGTCAGCGATCTTGGGGTCCAGCAGGTAGTGGTAGCTGTACACCACGATGTTGGCGTGCAGGATCTGAGAAGACAGGACAAGCTAAGGGATACAATACCAGCCTTTGTGAAACACCTTACAATATCATTATTCAGTAAAGAGGAACTGTGATTTTTGTCAGATTATAGCACCAAATGTTCCTCTTTAGAGAAACATTTATATACTTTACTGTAAAACCGCTGAGTTCCTTCTATGAGCATCACTGATGTGCAGAACAGTGGTTTTCAATAAATAAACCAATCTGCCTTTGTTTTTAAGTTTAGCCAACTATAAAATCATCAGTAAATATTAAGCACTTTCACACCAGGCGACACGTTTCACATTTGAAGAAGTCTGTAGTGCAACGTACCGAGTAGCGTGCCAGGTAGTAAGGACACCAGCCTTTCCTCCTGCCGAAGTCCTTCAGGTCGTCAAGGTTGTAGACGCCAGCAGGAAGAGGCACTTGTCGGCCGACTGCATCAAACTCCTACAGACACAAAGCAGAATGAGAGGAGGTTCGAGGAAACAAGAGCAGCAGACAGACAGACCCGTACACACACAAAGCAGGAAAAATCGCTAACTCTGGATGGACTAAAGGGGACATGCAACAGGAAATGAATGTGTCAAGATGGTGAAAATGTAGCAGACTCTCCCCCTGATGGGAGGTTTTACTCTAAATAGACAAAGATTTAAAATGATTTTATAAAGTTGGTATAACTTTATAAGTCTGCAATTTTCAGTGTAATTTTTTATTTTAATTTTTTGGAGTTAGAAGTCTGGTTTTATGTTAATAAAAATGTTCACAGTCCCACCTTCAAACACACAACATCACTGATGTTCAGTAGTTCATCAACATCAGTACGGTACAAAGCACCTGAGAGCATAATGAGTTCATTGAGAGGAGAACTAGAAACCAGATCCTGACTCTGCTCTGCAGTTACACACATGTCATGCGAGTGCTTCTCATTGTTTGCTTTAACCTAGTTAGAGTTCCTGACAACAGGCCAGCAGTGCGCCACATAACGGATAGACGTCAGTATTCATGGTGCTACAGAAGTTCAAAAGTTGAATGGACAATGAGTCATCAAATTGTAATCAATTGAAGGTATTTGTCACAGAGCTGTATTGATTCTCTAATCATTCAGGTTTTATGATAGTCAACCCTCTGTAGACTATAGTGCAGGTGCATGACGGTAAAATATCTGGCCTCAAGTGTGATCGTACAACTTCAATTTGAAAACTGCTGGATTTCACCTATGAGTGAGGTTTCTTTGCGATGAGGTCTACTTCAGGTGACTCGTTACCTCATAGAAGCGACACACGGGCAGGTTGGGGTCGCTGTGGCGTTGGGCACGAATGTACGATGCTGTCAGACTGTGGCACTTCCCATCAACCTCCTTACCGAAGCGCAGAGAGCTCACCTGGATAGTCAGGGCAGACAAGCATCTCTTAGGCATATAGCAGACACAAAGAAGAACAGAAAGCTGTAATGTAATGGGTGCTTTACCACTCAGCCAGCTGTAAATATATGATTTCCTGAGTTGTCCTGGACAACAGCTGTTCGTACCTCCGGGTGGATGCAGAGGTTTTTTCTGGAGGAAAGGGCCAGAGCCAGGAAGTTGTTGCACTCTCCAGTTTGCTTGGAATAAAACTCCATCAACTTCCTCAGCTCCTCCACGACCTGTTCAGACAGCAGATCACTTCTGATGATTTTTACAGGATCTTCGTAATATTATTTTAAATGTTTTTCTTGCCCGTTTTACTTTCTGAGCAGTCGAGACCGACAGGATCAACTGTTGGTGCTGGGATTAAAAGATGAATTACATTATCAGTTTGTGCAGAGTGATTTCATTTGACACTGACTCACCTTCTCGATCTCAGGAACTGTTCTGGAGCAGTATATTAGCTTGGTCACTTCTAAAGGAAAGGCCTGAGAGAGAGAAGCTGACATATGAAGGTGTTCTCATGTGGCAGCAGCCCACCACTACAGCAAAACATGGACACACAACTGAACTCACCCTTTGGTAAGCAACAATGAGAGACAGCAGAGAGATGGTCTTCCCTGTTCCTGATGGCATCTCCAGGACTCCATGACCCTGAACATAACCAACATGGGATGGTAACAAAGCACACACACCATGTTAACACCGTGCAGCTGTCCTACTATTGATGCCGTAGACAATAAAAACAGGTGATAATTTAAACTCCAGCCCTGTCGCTGAGATACAAACTGTCTGTCTTTTTAAATGAAAAAAATCCCTGAGTAGTAACACAAGAGGGAATTCTGTACAGATCAGGAATAATTACAGCTACCAACAACACATTTCATAATACTTACATGTTAGCATTGTTTGAGGCCAGGCAGGGATTGTGAACATATCCTTTAACCACAATCAATAATCCCAAAACACAACATCCCTACGTCCCACTTGTTGTGCATGCACAACATGTAGAACACAGAGATACACAAACACCACCCACCTTAGCATCCAGTGTCCTCTTCAGCTCCAGCATGTAGGAGTACTGCTCGGGATATATGTAGTCATATGGAAAATACACCAGCAGACCCTCGATGTTGAGCCTGAAACAAAACAATACAGCAGATTCAGAGCAGAGAACCAGACTGCCGCTTAGTATCAGCGTGTGTCAAAGCAGCGCATCGATGCTAGCTGCTAGCTGCTATGCTAGCTGTGTATAGCAGCTAGCAAACTGGACTTCTTGAACACGAGTACGAAGCCAAACTAATGTGGACGCTGCTTCCACAGCTCACAGCTAATGACACAAACACACTGGCTTTTAGAGGGTGACCTGAATGAACCGCAGCCACTGTGTCGGTGGCAGGTTCAGTGTTAACGTAGCGACGTCAGCTAGTAAAACCGAATGCAATCAGGCTAACTAGCATCTGCCGTAATGTCTGCATGGCTGTCTGTTTCGGTACAGACACTTACTTCATCTTTGTACAACGTACAGCAGCCGCTCCTCTTCTCTGTCAGTCACTTTCGCTGTTTTGTGATTATCATTGATAAGATAAAAGTAAAAAATAACCACCAAGCACCCCGCAGCGATGCAACGCTCAGGGAAGGCTACGCTTCTTCTTCTTCTTCTTCTTCTTCTTCGATGTTTGGCAGTGTAAACGCTCTCAGGCGCATTGCTGCCACCTATAGGGTGAGCAACACAGTATTTGATAAAAAACTAGCGTGTAGTTTATATAGTATCAACTGGAAAAAACTGCCTGTTTGTGGTTGACACCGAAGCGACCAGACCCAATCTCACATACCGTAATTGATTATTCTCTCTTGGTCACTGTCATCTCCTCCGAGTGTCTTGCTAACATGCTAACTTGGCTACTCTACTGACCAATTCTGTCACTTAATTTGTAATTGTATTTTATTTTGTTTTAAGGATTTACCGGAAGTGGTAGTATGCAATCGTGTACGCATTGACGCACATTTTACTAATTTAATGTGTAGCAGTTTCACACTGTGGCCACTGGAGGGCGACAAATACTCATGAATCTCAATGGCGCGGTCAGACTGAAATTCGAAAGATCATCAGCGACAATTAAGTGTTTTTAAAGTCTAATTTTAAAACATTTAATATTTCAGTTAATATTATGCTTATATGGTGGATATCCTCAAACAAATGTGTATTTAGAAATACTTTTTGCTCTCTGGAACGCTGCATAATTTCAAAATAAAAGTACCCAGAACAATAACCCAGAACAATTTACCAGCCTAAATAATACAACTGGTGAGACTCTTGGGGCAAATACACTAAAAAATGAGAGGTTACCTGACAACATAAAGAAACAAACTTGTTTTTTATTTTAAAATAATTATCAATTATTATGTCCGTGCTTGTGTGTTTGTTTATGTCCGTGTGTGCAGAATTGTCCATGAAGCCTCTTTATTTTCTTTATAGAACGTTTTATTCTTACATTTACAGTGATATACAGTATATACACAGCATATATGACATTTGAATAATAGGCTACTGTGATAATGCAGACAGTGAAGGTTAAGGAGGCCGACAGTGAGCCACAACATGGAACAAGACCAATATTTGAAAATGATCTACAAAGCAGCACATTTCATACACTTCCTATTAGTTAAACTACAAGAATAGCTTCCTCAGTTTGCCTCTGATCAGAAGAAAGAAACCTGCCCCTGAAACGTCCGACCTGCTGTGCTGTAAAGCAACACCTGAGGGCAGGTAGAGGCCATTTTAGCTTCCATCTTCATCTGTTACAGAAGAACAGTAAAATCAGAAGTTCTTCACATTTCATCTGACGTTGGAGATATTAATATTCAGTTTTCTGAAACATTTCTGTGCTGAAACTGACATTTCAAGCAGCCAGAATGACTGAGGGCAGAATACGGCCTTCAGCATGAAACTGTTTATGTTTGCAGTTTTGACTGTATGACTGTGAAATAAATGTAAGAAAGTACTTATTTGTAGGTGTGGCGATGAGCAAGTCCTGCTGCTCCCGACTCTTGTTCACAGCTGCTGGTTTCTCCCATTTTCTCAGTCAGTCTGCAGACATGTATAGCCGCCTCAGACGGTGAACGGTTCACCAGTAACGAGCAGAAAACTCTACAGCACAAGTCAGATTAAGAGACAATACGATGTGGGTAGCGGTGGCTGGTATTTTGCCCAAAGAAAATGAGGCTCAGCTCTGACAAAGGCTCCTGAGGGCCAGCCTGTTGCCTTGGCTGTCACGTTGTGCAGCAACAACGTCCACGTGCGTCTCACTTTCTTAAAACTTTCAGTGACCTTTAAACTCAGATCTCTTCTTGAGAAAGACATTTTCTCCATCCCTTGGATTCATTTAACCGTGTATAAAAAAAAAATGTCTGTACATCACATTCATCTATTCTTCACAGCTCACAGCGGTTGTCCTCAGTCTTGTAGCGGTCCATGATACTCAGGACATCCTCCAAGATGGAGGGGCCCAGATCCAGGTCTAACCCCACCAGAGAGTCTGACCGCGGCACACCGGGTGGGGCTGCGAGACCGGCCGGATGGAAGGTTGCACAGGGTGACTCACTGCGTTCACTCCTCAGATCCTCGTTGCTCAGGCCGGCATCAGAGTCCAGGCTGAGGCCCCGGCGAACGTCCAGGGGCCCGCAGGTCTCTGACATGGAGTCCTCAGAGGAGGCCTCTGAGAAGGAGCCGGAGGAGGGGACGAGCCTGCGGATGGAGGGGGAGAGGGAGATGTCACGGCAGGGCTCCGACGCTAAACGTCCCACCACGCCGTTCTCAAAGAGCGACAGGGGGCTGTGGTTGTCTGCGCGACAGCAGCCGTTGGCCTGTTTGTGGCTTGCAGGCTGCTGATGGTGCTGCGAGTGGTTGTGCTGGAAGGGCAGAGCAGGAGGGGAGGGGTCGTCCAGGTGGAGGCGTGGCGGTTTGGGTGGCGCCTGGTCGTGGGCGATAAACACAGGCATGGAGATGGTGGTCTTCAGCAGGCCGGTGGAGGAGTGCTGATAGTGGTAACCGTTGTAGGCGTAGTTGTGCGAGTCATGTTTGGCGGTGGAGCCGTCATCCAGGCGTCTCTCCACGCTGTGCGAGCGCGGTTGGCCGTTCTGCGTTCGAATCAGGGCCGGCAGCATGTTCATCTTCCCCTGGAGGAAGCCCACGTCTCCAAACATGTCCCCTTCCCCTTCGGGCCCCACATGGGCGCTGTGACGCACGTCACCCAGCGGGGGGCTGATCATATCGCCCGAGAGGACGTCACGAAGCTTCAGCTTCTTTCCCTTCTTGGGAGTTGTAGTTTTTAAGTACATTGGCGTCTTTGCCGGCATTTTGCTTCCGACAGGTCTACGAGAGGCGAGTCGGCCTCGTCAGAGAACGTTAGTTATCCTCAGATACACAGGACCAAAGAGTTTGGGTGTCCGATTAAAACCAGCAGGAGACCTTGATGAGAAGCTGTCCTGGCAGCTGAGTGGTCCAGTATGTGTTGCTTCTCCAGTGAGTATTTAGGTTGGTCAGTGCAGCGATAGCAACGCCGGGGTTGAGTCTCACGCCGACATGTGACTCGGGGGGAGAGGAGGAGAGGAGGAGAGGAGGAAGGCTTTGACCTCAGCTCGGCTTCCTCTGCCTCTCTCTCACACACAGAAACGCCACATCCAAGCAAACGCCAGGTCTTCTTCTCTTCAAAATCACACACACTCGTCTCTATCCGTCCTCACGGGAGACGGGACGAAGAATATGGTCTCCGTCGGGTCTTCTGAGGTCTTCAGAGACTCCAGGAATGTGACATCAGAGCGCCGGAGGATCTGTGAGGAGAAACGAGAGCGAAAAGGGAGTCAGACAGAGATTTACAACCTTCTCCTCAGTGAGCCGGAGGACACATGATGGAAAACACTCAGAGAATCCTGTGTCTGCTACGAGGGGCCTCGCCTGCCCCAAAGTATGCGAGAAGGTGTGAGCGGCGGTGTCGAGGCTGCTCTTACAGCCAGTCGGTCGATGAATCCGTGCAGAGACATGTTGACGCTTTCCCAAAGAGAAACTACAGCACGGAGACTGTTGGTTTTAAAAGCTTTTGGCCCCACAAGTGGGCCCTTTCATCGGAGAAGAAAGATCTTCAAGCCTCTTCCCTGACACGAACACGCTGTGAATTATGGGAGGACAGTCAGGTCAAGCCTGGGGGCCTCTGTGATCCCACCAGCACCATAAATGTTCCTTTGGTATTTAACTCTTTACACATAAAGACGAGTGCTGCTCTGTGTTTGGACAAAACACCGCCTGCCTTCACAAAAAGCTGACTTTATGATGATGAGGACTGAGAATCTAAAAAAAAAAACCTTCTAAGTCTGCGGAAGACAAATGTTTGTAATAATCTTCATAAATCAAATGTAAAGTTTCTATAAAGCCAGTTGGACCATAAACGCAGTCATTTAATCGGTGATACAGTTTTTGATTCTCGCGTAACTTTCAGATCTTGTGACTCGATCTGAACGTTTTTCTCTGAGTTAATTACCATATTTTTGGGTTGGTTCAAAGTTAGTTCAAAAATGAGGAAGAAGTCCATCAGCTGCAGTTCGTGTTCGCAGTGAAAAACTGTCCGTTTTTCTGTTTTAGTGGAGTCTTTTCACTCCTGAATGACACCTTCATCCCCACCACCAAATATTAAAGACAAGAGCAGGTTGGAATAATAAAGCTTCAGTCCGTTTGTTCGTGTCTGCAAAGCTTTTGGTTCGAAGTAGGACAGACTGTGTATTAGTTAGACGGTTACGTAAAAAGGCCAGAAAGACTCATGACTGGAATAATCTTGTTTATCGTGGCAGCAAAAACACAAGTGAAGTCACAAGGAAAAGGTTTGCAGAAGCACAAAACACAGAAGTGACGACTACAAACTACAAATCTGACTTCACAGTGGCCACAAAAGGAAACCAGGTCCATACGGTGTAATTAGTGTATATGTCTAGATGTTGCATATACCCAGTGTTTCTGCAGTGTTTCGCCTTGTGTTCTGCGACTTCTCTTCATTTAAATTCTGTTGACACCAAGGACTGTGTGACAGGAGGCGTGAGATCATTTACTGCGTCTGTAAGTTCAGTTTCTGAAGAATCCACCCAAAACACTTCACCGCCGATGACAAACACAGACTTTAGTCATGTGCTTTTAATTTGAGGACTTATTTTTAGTCGTGTTAGCGGCAGAGTCGGTTCGTCAGTCAGTCCAGTATCTCAACAACTATATGACGGATTGCCATGAAATTTTATACAGACATTCATGTTTCCCAGAGGATGAACCCTACTGACTTTTGGAGATCCCTTGACTTTCTCTCAGCGCCACCATGAGGTGGACATTTGTCTGAAAATCTAAAACCTACTGGGCTATTGGACGGATTGTCGTGAACTTTGGTGCCCAGAGGATGAACTGTAACACGGTCGATCCACCACTCAGTCTTTTTTGTTAAATTTTAATTATTTAATTAAAATTTAACAAACTTTTAATTAAATAATAATTAAATTAAATGAAACCAATTGTTAATTGCAGCCATAGAACAAACTATGATGTTTCATTTTGATGTGTTGAAGTCTAACTTTGTCTCAAAAGCCTGGAAAATGGGGCAAAATGCACAATTTAACTTGTAATTATTCTGATTACAGTGATTTATTAATTTTGTTATAGACAATAAAAGTCTAAAGATGAGACTGTCAAAATTGTTGGAGTTGGTTTGTTTATATTTTAGACATTTTCATTCAGTCCTTTCAACTGCTGATGCTAACTTGGCTGCTAACTTTATAGCTGCCGTTTCCACTCACACACACACTCAGGTCCAAAGTTGGTTCCTGAATACAAACTAGATTGTAATTAGTTACACGATTAGTTTGCAAAAGTATTTCATCCAAGGCCGGCTCTAGCAAGGGGCAAGGGTGGGCAGTGTCCACCCAAACGAACGTCTTGCCCACCCAATCAAAAACTCAGATTTCATTTTTTTTAATAAATTTTGGTACTGTTTGGAACTTGCGCTCTGATTGGGTGGGCAGCCTACAGCCCGCCTACAAAGTCGCGCAGTTCCCCTTAACGCTATTTGTGTGCGAGAAGGTTTCTGTCAGTCCGAAGGAGACTAAGTGCCGCCAGCGAAGCTCCGCTTGACCTACATGTTGCATTACATTCATTTACTGGACCAAAATTGATTAATATGATCACTTCCTGCGCGATCATCACACAGGAAGTGATCATATGAATCATATGAGTTCCTTCTCCACACCGGCACGACCTCTGACCCCCTTTCGTCGCACCGTGTCACATGAAAGGAAGAGGAACTTGGTGATTTTGGGCCATGAAACATCACAAATAGCTGAGACATGGATGAGTTTGTTCAAATGTTTGCAAAGGAAACAGGAGACTGATGTTATAAATAGATAAATGAGGGGTAAAGAATTGTTTTGGGAAAAAGAGAAAAAAAATAGTTTTATAAATGTTCTGACTTTGCTCTGTTGGATTATATCAATATAGTTACTCTGAAGTTTGAATGTAGAATTGATTCATTTCTTCAGTGTTTCCTTTGGCACCTTTCAGTTTGAACAACACTGCACCTTCACTAAGGAGTGAAAAAAAGAAAAATGTGTTTTACATCTTGTTCTGATTTTACATTGTTGAATTATATGTATTTCAGTCAGGACAACTTACGATATGTTTATAATCTACACAAACAATTTCCTGCAATATCCTACATGGTAACAC
>JAVQJF010046707.1:0-36430 GCA_036023855.1 Gadopsis marmoratus
GCTGCCTCCAGAATTTCTGTGCTTGAAGACAGGTAGGCATCATCTGAGGGCAGGAGGTGCTGAATTTTGTCTCTAATAGTTAGAATTTTATCATTAAAGAAGCTCATGAAGTCATTACAGCTGAGCTCCAAGGGAATACATGGCTCAATAGAGCTGTGACTCTCTGTCAGCCTGGCTACAGAGCTGAACAGAAACCTGGGGTTGTTCTTATTTTCTTCTATTAATGATGAGTAGTAGGCTGCTCTGGCATTATGGAGTGCCTTCCTGTACATTTTAAGACTGTCCTTCCAGACTGAGGCCACATGAAGAAGAAAGTAAACAATGTTAACCCCCACTTGTATCTTCTCTTGCAATCTCTTATTTAGTTTCACTTTGTTCAAAGTAAGCATGGACATATTTCATTTCCGACTGCCATCTTTGTTCGGATCAGGAAAAATAAATAAATCTAAAGATCTTTTTTTTTTTTATCTTGCAGCAGACAGACTTTGTTTTTAATGATGGTCCGAGTGTTTGAGTGTATGGAAACATCTTCAGAGCAGAGGTAGGTGTGTGACCTTATGGGTTCTTTCAAAGATTTATTTTTCTTAAAATTGGATGTTTAGTCCTGTAGCACAAACCCACCGGCAGCATCATCTTATCTGGTGTTCACTGTACTTTTACTTTACTAAAAGTTTATTTCTATTTGTATACAGAAATAAGCATTCCACAATGATTTTGTGATTGTTTGTCACTTGATATTCTGTACTGATTTCCTGTTCCGTTTGTGTCAGTTGTAGTTTGGTCTGCTCCTGCAGTTCTTCTCTCTCTCTTTGTTTCTTCTATTCCTCTTCCCTTTCTCACTTAAATGCAGAAACACATGAATGGTGATTCTGTTTTTCATGCCATCGGAGTTCACCGCACTGTTGTGTCTTGGTTTTTGCCGTGGTGCCTTCAGGAAAAGGGCTTTAAAAAGTGCCACATGTAAAACAAACAGAAAATACTTGGGTTTTGTTCTAGACGCCATAAACCCTGTCAGCAGTAAACAGCAGGGACGGCATTTTATACAAGTTAGTGCTCGCACCAGTGTCCGCAGGTAGTCCGATTCTTCACCGCAACTTTAACTTGTTTAGTCCTAAAGTGCATGAATGATATTATTTTATGCGTTGTGTTTTTTTCTCTGCAGAATGTCTTGCCCCGAGCTGCTCAATAAGAATGAACCAATCATACTGAATTTAAACGAACATTAATTGAGGAAATGCAAAACCTTGAGTAGTTATTAAAGCCCTATCAGACTTTTGTTTGCTGATTTAATTGTAAGCAATATCAACATGAGTAATGAGGTGAAGTGGATGACATTATTTATTTACCATTTCTAGGTACCACAGATGCGAGCATGCCTGCACAAGAAACACTTTTTGTTTTTGCATTCCAGGAAACCCCATCACGTGAGACCTACTCGAGAGCCACCTCAGATGTTGTGCTGTCAAAACAATGGACCGATTCACACATATGATGCTCATCCCTTCACATTCGGCTACTTAAACCCTCTAAACACCCATGAATCTGTATAACAAATGCAAGGCTTGAAACAAGGCAGTTGTTCTCATTTCATAAAAATGTAACATTTTAGAAGTACGTGGTTTCAGTGGGCAATGATGACATTGCTTGCATTATAAACGATGGACCAGCTGATAACTCATAATTTATTCCTAAGAAACAAGACAATAATTAATTACTTGTGAAGACAAATTGTGTTTTCCAATGTTAACTGTTTTTTTTTTCTTTTTTTTTGTTTTTGGGGTGGGTTTGATTTACCACCATGTGGCAGGAGGTTTCAGAGCCAGACCTCAAATTTACTCCCTCAGGAGCCAATATTTGTTTACAGTGGTCTGTTTGGTCTGGAGAAACTGTGACAGCCTGCTCAGACACTGCGTATATGCAACAACTTCAAACCGGGTTACCTCATACATTTCACTGCAGGCGGTGAAGATTGCATGAGATAAACTGACTGGGAGTGTAACTGGGATATTAGCAGAATGACCTCGTTTCACTGCACGTCCCTGGACTTGTTACAGAGTGTTAGTGAAAGCTGTATCACCACTTCCCTTTGTATAATTTCCATGCTCACCGCTTCAGTAAACTTCTAAGTCCTCCTTTTTTCACCTCATTGATTTACAAAGACATTTTCTGCCTCCGATGTCAGAGAAAGACTCAAACTGAAAGCAGCAAAGCCATTGTTTCTTTTGACCCTGAACAAAGAGCTTTCTGTTGAGTGATCGTTCCCAAACTCAAGATTTTGCCAAACATCTATTTGCAGTTTTGGCATTAAGCTCTCTTCTCCTACTGCAGATCTAGTATCTGGTGAGATAAACACCACAGATGTGGTGTCCTAAGATTGAACCGACTTCGATTACATTGGCTCAGATGGTTAAATCATGAAGGAAATGAGTGAAAGAAGCAGAATTCTTTCTTTACAAAACATCTGCAAGTCAATGACTCGCCTGGTCTT
The DNA here is from genome assembly GCA_036023855.1 of Gadopsis marmoratus. Classification (NCBI taxonomy): domain Eukaryota; kingdom Metazoa; phylum Chordata; class Actinopteri; order Centrarchiformes; family Percichthyidae; genus Gadopsis; species Gadopsis marmoratus. The sequence goes on from JAVQJF010046707.1 coordinate 2,489, forward strand.
TGAATAGACGGCACTAGATTCAGACTTGGTAGAGATCTGAATTGCTACAGACATGCTGTAGAGCTTTGCTGTAGAAATTGACATGAAGTTGATATTCAGCTGTCCTGGTTTGTTTCACTTAGATTAGAAGAGAAGCGTTCCTGAGCTGCCACTGGCAACATTGTCGAGGGGTCGAAGAGAGCAATGACATCTCTGTGTGACAGTGAATTAACGGCTTCAATCAATTGGAAATATTGCATCAAGTTATGAAGAAACTGTTTCATTTCATTTCACAAACTAGCCGTTTTAACGAATCCCAGAAGACATTATATAATATGGAGAAGTGTTGCAGTGATGAGGTTCAAAATGTCACACAAACTGAGGGACCTTTCTCTGTGTGCGTCACAGCACTGACAAAGTTACACTGGTGGCTCAAAATACCTCCAGTGGAATAGACCATCACTGATGTGGACACAGTTGCACTATTCACAAGCTTCCTTTTAGAGCAACAAAAAACTCTGTAAGCAGGGGGTGGGCCCTCGTCTGTAGGGTTAGGGTTGGTAAGTGTGTGATAAGAGTTGCCAGTCTGAGAATTGATATTGTCCGTTTTTAATATGTAATGATATGTAATGATGAGACAAATGATTGACTGAAGTCTAGTCATAGCCTGGTATAGCTCGTCTCCAGCGGCTTTTCAGACTTTTATACCCCTCCAAGCTGTTTGCTTTCACTTTCCTCCAACCTGAACTCGACGATGACCAAAACCCGTGAGCTTGGCCTTTCTTGCACTCTGGAGGTAGAAGGTGCGACCTGCATGTGGCCTTTGATGCGTGTTGAGTTGTCATATTAAAGATATGGATATGGATATGTGCCCAGACAGCATGCACGCACTCAGAAACAGCAGCGCTCAGCTTGTGTCCTTACTGAAATCTGAGCTTCAGGATTTAGGAATCATGTGATGACAGTATAGGTGTGGTTATGTTTGCTGACCTTAGTAAGCTATGATTGCTTTACACCGAAGGATACAAAAGACAAAATATCTAATGTTGGCTATTCTGCTTTCTCTGCTGTTTGGATTTATACTGTGTCCACATACCAACATAGTTTGAGGCCTTACTAGGCAATCTGGTTTGTTGGCTGCAACAAGGTGGGGGTGGCCAGGCTGTGTGGCAAATCAAGCCTAATTTCTGCCAAATATCAGGTTTGTAGTAGAGCTTAACTGCAGACCAGCCATGAACTGTGTCAAGCATGACGGAATGGACAATTTTCTGCAATTTTCCCCGTGTCTCCTCTGTTTCCTTTAGGGAACTTTTTTTTCTATTCGCAAGTATCCACTGAAGTAAATGAGAACATAATAATAACTGATCTTCCTGTTTAAAGCTGGATGAAACCTGCAGAGAATTACAATCTGCCTCTGCAGTTCCACTCAGTGCTATGGAGCCATTTAGCTTCTTTCAGGTCATTGTTTTGGTTTTATGGTCCACAACTTCAATATTTTGGTCTCTCACAGCTCTTATTACATACTAATGCCGCTGCTGTTTGTCTATATATATGTATATATATTTATATATATATATTCTCTTATTCATATTTGTAATTTTGGAAATAGATTTGCACCCTGCAGTTCATTTTTATTGTCTTTGTATTGTACCTTTAGAGCAATGTTCAACCCTGAGTCAAATTCCTCGTATGTGTACAACATACCTGGCCAATAAAGCTGATTCTGATTCTGATTATTAACTGTTTTCAGCTCTAAAAACCCACTGGATGCAGACACATCTGGTGAACATAGTGGAACATGTAGCAGATAAAGAGCCATATATTTCCACTAGGTGTTGTTGGCGGCCAAAACAGAGCTACAAGGAGAGGTGTATCAGCGTGACCGTATGGGATGATACGTGAGTGTTGTGTTGCTAGTTTGTTGTGCTGCTCACAAGCAGTGCACAACCTGTGACACACTTTTGTGATGTCGTTTTTGGCGCAGGCGCTTCTCAAGTTTAAACTTACAAGTCACATCGCTTGAGTCAATCTCTGCTTGGGTTTAGATATTATACATTGTCAACAGGCAACCTGTGTTACAAACTAGTATTGTGGGAAGTAGCGTAATGGGAAATGTGTGATCCAAGGTGTTAAGGGCTTGACTCATACTAAGAGAATAAAAGTCAGGATAACCCGTCCTCTGCTGCGTCAATTTTGACCATTATTTTTTTAATCTGTCCCTCATGAGCCCCTCGACATTATGAAAGTGCAATGCTAAATTGCTGACGTGCCCCTTATGATTTTGAAAATTGAATATATTACACAATTTTCAAGCTTTTCAAAGTATATAGAACCTAGAAACATGACAAAAGAAGAAGCTCTCCTGGACAGTTCCAACTGTTTCTGAGCTCACATGGTGGTTATTAACACATGTTGCAAACTGGAGTTTGCTCCTCCTGAGGGCAAACTGGTTTAATTCTTAACTTTTTTTCAAAAACAAATCAATGCTAAATCACTTAGGAGCAGTAAACCTGGAGCCCTGATTTAAAAAAGAAGGCTATCAGTGATGTCCTGCAATGCAAAGGGGCACACTGTTATCCATAACCTCTTTAGTAACAAATGAGCAGGAATTTATCTGGGACTTTCCTTACTTCCTGTATGGTGAGCATCTCAGCCATGAGGTACACTAAAACATGCAACCACAGAGTCCCATCTCTAAGGCAGCCCTGCTTTGCAGACTGAAACAAACATCTTTTTGTGCAAATGAAGGAGGGAAATGATCATGTGCTTGATATAATCTGTTTATGAAGTGGTAATACAGTGGCCTATGTTCTAATCAGCAGGGTTGGACTCAGCAGTCTGGTCTCAATTATGTTTTGTATTTCTGGTGAACAGGGAAGCTGCATTTATGTCTGAATGTTGTGGTTTTATAGGAGGATGACGATGTGTTCTTACCCTTTTATAGAAATGTGACATGTTTTATAGCTTCAGTTAATAAGTGAGTATACTACTATTGACAGTTTTATGACTTGGCACAAAATCAACTGATAAAAGTTCACCACAAGTCCTCTTGAAGTGCTGCCCTACAAACATAAAAATAAACTCATTGTTTCCCATATTCAAGAAATAGAGAGAATCCCAGCAAAGCAATAATGAGTAAAATGATCAGTTTTGAATCTCCTAGAGAAGGATTATAACAATATGTGTGCTGGTGCGACACCCAGTGGACAGGGTGTGTAGTGGATTTTCATAACAGTTAGGAGTGTGATCACACTGAACTGACATGTAAATTATTTATTAAAGCAGTTTTCATACATAACATGATAGTTTCCATACAACAGGAATACAGCACTATCTTTTCAGGTGTTTAAAGGAATGGTTTGTCATTTTGCCATAAATTTACAAAGAGTTAGATGAGAACAGCTGCAGCTAGCAGTACTGATTAAACAAGGGATATGCATTTTAATTTGTGATCTTTAGAGGTGTTTGGAGGCCGATTTTGTTTCCTTTGGACAGAACCTGGCTAGTTGTTTCCCCTTGTTTACAGTATTTGTGCTAAGCTAAGCTAACAGAAACACTAAAACTCAATAACACGAAAACAATCACTATAAATCCATATTGAGTAAGAGTAATTGTGCTAAACATGGAGAATCACAATAGCTCACTATACAAAAAACATTGGGGAAAATAGGTACAAGAGAATTATGACAAATAATGAACAATCTAATGGTCATTACAACATTAACATTGTCACACAAATGCTAAAAATAACAGTGATAGAATAATAAGGAGAAGCTGAGTAGAGTCTATAGTAGTCAGCAGAGTTTAGCCCTTCTTGATAAATATTCAGGTGCATTTTGTGCATACAAGACTCAAGCTTCTTCATGACAATCCAGATAAAGAGACATTATCTACAATCCATTCGTAAACTGATATACTGTCTTTATATTTAAAATTCTACAGTTTGAGAAATGTTTGGGACACAATAGGGTACTGGTTACTGTAATATGTAATACAAATACAAAACAGCACTTAAATATATTCACTCTTTAGAATAATATAAACTGTAACGGACAGCATGCTCCTGAGATTTATGACTTAATTGTTTAAATACTAATTTTACCTTCATGTGTCAAACCTTTGATCTTGTGTTTCTCTCGACTCATATCCCTGTTTGTTGATGCTGAAGTCATCCAAAGCACATTAAACATACCCTAAGCTGCTTGTTTGATGACCCTGGTGTAAATCAATTGGCGTTCAGCTGGTGGTTTTCCCCGGACTCTGATTCTGTGACGGGCTTCTGCCTGGCTGTACGGTGCATGATGCTGCCCTTCACTGACTGGCGCAGGGAGGACATGCGACTGCGGAAACCTTCTCCAGAGAAAAAATAAAGCAGTGGATCAAAGCATGAATTGGAAGCAGCCAGGCACAATGTCACCACCACAGACTTCTGCATGGAAACCTTCTCTGAGCAGGTGGCATTGCGGGACAGAGAGTTCAGGTGGATGGTGCGCTGCACGTGGTATGGCATGAAGCTGATTAGGAAGGTCAGCAGGACGATGACAATCATTCGGATGGCTCTGTTGCCTGTCCCCCGCTGGCGTCGGGCAGCATTGGTGCGGGACAGCAGAGTGCGGACTATGCCAGCATAGCACAGCAGGATCACCAGGAAGGGCAGGGCAAAGCCCAGCACCAGAGACAAGTAGTTCAGTATTACTAGTTTCTGCACTGCACCTCGCCCGCTTTCTGGGGGCTCAAAGCACTTGGTTTTGTTTGTGATGGGGTCAAAATGCTGGCCAGACATCAGGAAGGGTGAGGATGAGAGACAGATAAACACCCAGACACACACACACACCAGGCGAGAACGGTTCTGTGTCACCAGCTGCATGTTCTGCACGGGGAAAACAATGGCCAAGAAACGTGTTATCGACATGACAGCCATGAAGTAAATACTGCAGTAGAGGTTCACATAAAGGGCGTAGGAGCTGATGCGACAGAGGAAGTCCCCCTGGTTCCACTGGCCCTTGTTGACATAGTAGAGAACTCGCAGTGGCAGCGTCATGACACACAGCAGGTCCGACACAGCCAGGTTCAGCATGTAGACATGAAAGGGGGAGCTCTGGCGGTACGTTCTGATCAGCACCACCAGAGCGAAGCCGTTCCCAACCAGGCCCAACACAGTGATGAGGGAGTAGGATGTGGAGTAAACCTGGTTACGGAAGTCATCAATGGACGGACAGTCGGTAGAGTTGCGCACTACGCTGTCTGTCAGATTCAGTTGCCCCATTTGTGGTCACACCTGCAGCTGCTGAGACAGAAATGACATGATGATGTGTGCAAAAGTGCATGTAAATGAAAGAATCGGCTGGCAAGGTCAACCCCCCCAAAAAAAGCACAGGCAGCATTTGCTGACTGTGATGTGGCAGATTGTTTTAGAGATATATTCTGCTGCTGTGCAGACCCTGTAGGAAACTCAGATAGTAGATGATCATTGTATACCTTCATCCTGTCACATGACGAACGTGCTGTTTGTTTACGGGGAGTTAAAAGGGTTAGCAAGTCATTTGTTTCTGCTGGGCAAGACAGTTTTTGAGAAATGCTGTTATATTGTTCATGACGAACTCAGACAGAGGAAATCCCCTTGATGGATTACATTCTGATGAATTTCAATGCACAGGAAGAGACTGGAGCATATTGATGCCAAATAGTTTATTTTACCATCTATATATCGGCACATCAGGTGAAAAATAATGTAACTTGTGTACATTAACTGGCAGCCTTGACTGAAAATGCAAAGGCAATTCATGCAATCCTGTTTCTAGCTGCCATTAATAATGTAAAATGCATCCAGTGAGTCAGAATGTCATGCACTTTAATGTGAACCTGTTTATCTGTGTAGCACTAATGTACTTTGCGTTGAACACTTGCTCCATAAAAGACTGCCTACTGCACAAACAAAAAATGTTGACATTGCTCAAACACTGGATGTAACATGTTGCAACATAGCTGCGTGCTGTAACGTTAATTATCTGTCACTTACTTTCCGTTATCAAAAGTGACAACATCTATGATTTAGCAAAACCTTCAGTGTGATCAAATTGGGCTCCAGCAGGTTGTTCTTACCGCTAAATTCCTGTCTGGTGTCAGAGCGGTGCAGCCAGTCTGCTGATCTACTTTCCTGGTTGATGTGTACAACAGCAGCGTTGCTTCAGTCTCTGTCTCCTCTGCCTCTCTGCCTCGTCTGCCAGATGTCACAGCAGTAGTGGGAGGAACGCTTCAGCAGGTGGTTGCCTCCTCAGACCCTCGGCTTTTCAAAGTAGGACTGGAACTCTACTGTCCATCACCAAGCCCAATGACATCATCACGCATGCAGTCATGTATTTACGGTAAATGATAAGAAAGTTGTGCTCTAGTTATTTGGCTGCTCTGGAAATCATTAATCCTGTTGATTAAAACATTTGCATCTGTCCTTCTCTTACAGAGTGTTGCAGGCACCTACAGACCTGTCTTGGTCCTGAATGCCCCCGCCCCCCCCCCCACAGGATCACGTGAGTTGCAAAACAAACTCCTTCTCTTCATGTATCATCTCATATTTCTCTCTCAGCTGCTTGTAATTGCTTACTTTGCCTGCAATTACTGAACGTGTTCAAGTCTGTGTAAACTGTAATCTAAGAAGTACCTGTCATCAGTCTTGTACTTTTTGACATGTGTTTACACAGAAGACCACCTTTTAAATAAGTGATGTATGGAGTCACAGGGGCTCCATTGTTGATTCATTTGATTGAAAGTGTAATTCAGGATGCGGCCTTGTTGAGTTTGGCTTGGCCGCTCTGCAAAACAAGTCAAGAACAACCTGAGATCAGATGTGTCGACGGAGCTGCCATGCAAGGTGCTGGCCTGGAGCAACTTCGCGTTCAGTGTCTTACCCACAGACACTTCGACATGTGGACAGGAGGAGCCAAAGATTGATGATCGAAGAGGAGCCGAAGATTGATGATCGAAGACTTGTGTTTATTCCACAGCATTTCCTTTGTATGTTGCTAATGAGTGTAATTTCTAGTTCATAATTGGAGTGGAAATGGTGGAAATGGGCATGTTCATTTTTGCAGTTGAGAGGCCTGTTTGGTGGAAGGGCAAGATAATTCATCTGTAACTCATTTAGTGGTTAGGCAAACATTCAGCCCCGCTTGCACTCAGGAGCTGTGTCTCTATCAACACCAATCACTCTCCTTGAGCAGAGAATTTTTTCTCTATTAGCTTGATAGGGCATTGAAAAATTAAAGGGGCAGAAAGCTGCAATAAGTGTTTTCGACCCATGCTGAGACATGTTGAAAGTGCATTTTCAATTTCTGAGTAATCCTATTTTAAATTCTCTGAAGTAGCCAGGCCTGGAGCCACTTAATTGTTTATTGATTACACAGTGATTAAGGACTTATTGTTGGCAAGAGATACTGTCTGCAATCATGGCACTTAAAAGGACATGAAACATGCCAAGGAAACTTCTTTAATAATTAGTCAATCTGTAATTCAAACAAATGACTGAGGTTGGGCATCGAGAACCGGTTCCAAATTTTTCGGTTCCTAAACAAATATCACTTGCAAGACGCTGATTTGCGCTTGTATTTAATTTTTTAAAGCTAGCCAGCACATGAGTCTCTGGGTAGAATCACCATTGGCGTCAAAATGGACCGCGGAAGTAGCAAGTAGCGGCTTCATTTAGTTCGGAAAAACGACGGGTCGGCGCAGTGCAACACCTGTGCCAAACTTATTTTGTGCAAGGGAGGATGCACTACGAATATGGTAAAACATCTTCGCCAGCATGGTGTGCAAATCAACGAGTGGACCGGGTGTGACGTGTTGAGCCGGTCTCCCTCTCCTTCACTTTCCTCCTCAGTCAACCCTCAAAAGCAGAGGATACATTTCAACGTGGAACGCGATTGTATGTGTGTGTTTGAGCATTGTTCTCTGCACGTGTGTATATGTGTATCACGATTGACCAATAAACGACCTTAGGGTCCTATTATTAAAAAACAACAACAAACAAAACAACAGCCAGGCACCTCAACCTGTTTTGACCCCGCCCCTCAAAGAATTGGAATCGAGAATCGATAACAACCGGAATCGACAACCATAATCGGAATCAGAAACCAACAAAATGATACCCAACCCTACAAATGACACATTAAGCAGTATTTAAAAATAAGTGGACGGACTACATCTAAAAAAACTACACCTGTCTGCATCTACAGCTGCTCGACAACAAATGGTTGAGTTGAGTGCAGTTTCATGAGCCGCTGTGGTTGCTCTGTGGATAATTGCAGCGATCTGCAAATCCAATAATGTGGGTGGGAAGTCGAAAAGCTTAATACACTAAGTGTATCCACCCTGGCATCATCCCATTTTTATTTGTAAGTGGATTTACTCGTTTCACTCTGGACTTTATAGTAACTTGTTTGCTTGTATTGTTTTTATTAACTCAGCTCAGCGTTCCCAAGATGTTTGCTACTGTTTGGAAAAGGAGTCAAATGTGATTTCCTTTTATTTGTGTTACATATGTTAAGATTAGGGCTGCTCCCCTTCTCTGTCCCTTATGTTCTGCTGGTTGACCCTCCTCCCTGTGCTCCTGTCGTCTCCTGTCCGTGTTGTGTATGTCTGGCTGTGGACGTCTGGTCTCTACTCCGGCCGATTCTCCCCTGCGCAGCTGTGGCTTATCCAGTAATCATCTCTGCAGTACTCAAACACCCGGTTCAACTCTCCAGTCTTCGCCAGATTGTCCGTTCACCTACGCGGTAAACCGCGTACAGCCCACTAGTTTGACTTCCAGTGTGTGTTCGACTACTGATCTCTGTTCTCCTGTGCTACAGATCTCACCTTCGTCCGGCAACTGCCTGCTTGGTCCTGCCTGCCCTGACTACAACAACCCCTGGGATGTTCCCTGGCTCATCACCTTCGCCTCTTTTCCAGCTCCTCAGCCATCTCCTTCCCGATCACCACTGTGCTGAACTACAACCTCTGTGACTTCTGAACTACAGTATGTGAGATTTCACGCTCTGCTTACTGGGTTCACTTTGCCTAAACACAACAGCACATGTGAATCACTGGCACACTTACAGGGAATGTAGCCATTATTTATGTTATTAGTGTCTTGTGTCAAGTGAAATTTTGGCTGTGACAAAGCAGTATTGGCAGTGTGTGAGTGGGAAACCAGTTTGGGTTCATGCCCTTTTTGTTTCGTTGAGGACTCTTTGTGGTTGGTTGGAACTCAACATATTGGAGGAGACACTTGACTCCGCTGAACAAAAACCGAACAAAATCGTCATTACTGGATGATTCTGCAAAACCATGGATTATGTACAGTGACAATGTTTTTGAAATGTATTCATTCTTAAATATTTGCGCACGGCAAAGGGAAATATTGTAGTTATGGCAAATAAACTATGGTTAAGATGTGGTTAGGGTTAGGCAACTAAATCTCTTGAGGCTAGGGAAAGATCCCGGCTGTGGTTGATCAAAAGACAACCATTAATTGCAGGTCTGTTTTGAGATGCCAACTGCTGCTGCACAACAGTCTCAGACATGCTACATGCCCATACGGCACCCTGACCTCAGCACCCTTACTTTCTGCCTCACAAGGGGCAAACAATTTCCTGCACGTTGGCACTGAATTATTCCTGTAATCCCTAGGTATACTGGGCTGACCCTGCACTGCACCGGCCACTGGCACTGATAACAGACCCTTCCAAATAGTGAAAAAAGGGGGAAAGTTGAAATAAAGAGAGCATGTTGTTGGAAATGAAACCGATGACAGCGGAGAGAGAACAAGAACACTACAGCAGCAGTGGAAAAATGCTGTTATACGGAAAACCAAAACAACGAGTTGAAAAGCAGAGGGAACCGCAGAGGGGTTCGAATGACCCCTTTTCACATTATACAGTGTAATTTTAGCTACAGTTCATATAAAAACGTTGATTTAAGCAGCTTTAATGTTATAAATGTTTGAAATTTGAAAGTGCGTTTCCTGGGGCTCTGACTTGATGAATCCTAATCATGGAGGTGGTAGATCAGGAAGCACTCATACTTGTATGAACATTTTGAAACTTGTTTACTGGATACAGACACACTGCATATTTGACCTGGGCCCATCTGCTCCTCTGCCTTTTCTGCAGCACTCACTCCTTTCATGGAAGTGAGAGCAGCTGCTTCCCTTGAGCTAACACAAAAAAATATTTTCACAGAGAAGGAGAATGGCTGTGGCTTCTCTCATGATTCATGTAATCATTTGTATGTTATTACACTGCCGCCAACACTTTTCACCTCAACTAATTGCAGAATGCAGTTTATTTTAGTTATTTAATTGTACATTTATTATCATGATGTAGCAGACACCTTTATGGAGTTGAGTTTTTTTAAATAAAGCAGGCTTATTAAAGTCAGTGACCGTTAAATCCTGTTTGGTCTGCTTACACTGAGAGCTATTGTAATTCAAATGGTCCTTTCTATGACAGAGCTGGACTAGGATGTTTATGTAGGTCACTTTATCTCTGAAATGTACCGCTCATCTCAGCAGGTTGGTGTTTCGCAACATGGTGTATCTTACACACAGCATAAAACACTTTTGTGGTTTTCTAGTTGCTGACATTGTACATGAAAGAGTGTCTGTTAGCTGACGTACATATATTGTCGTACACATCCTGGATACTTCATTTCAGTGGAAAAAACGGTACATCTGACTCTTCAGGAACCACATACTGAATATGTACAAAGTTAATATTATATATAATATAATAGTGTTTTATTTTACAAAACATGATGAAGAATTAAGCCACATATCAGTCATGGCACAGCATCTCTGTACATGGAATGATACAGTATATTCAAATGATCCTTTACTGCTCACACACACATACTCGCGTGTTGCGTGATGCACACACTTACTCACACACCTGACCTGTTACTGTAAACAGCATCACGTCACATTGTTTGTCAGTGATAACAAAGGCCAGTTATCTGGAGGTCACACCCTCCTTGCTGGATACACTGTGTGTTTCACCCCACCTGTCCTAAAACATACTGACAACAACAACAAGATACTGACAACACATTCCCTTTGTGTTTTTGAAGCGCTACGTTTTTTTGAAGCCATATTGATTTGATGTCAGCCAGTACGAAAGGTTCTTCACCAGTGGCTCCTTGATCCTTGTCTGAATGTACACAAGGCATCTTGGCAACTCACTCCCTGGCACCAACTCTCTCACACACAACTCATTTTTGGCTCCGTTTCGACACATACAGGTTTACACTCATGTCAGCAATTCAAAGAAACCCCTCAGGCATGGAGTCTCCACCAACATGACTCAGATGCAGTCTTGCTCTCCTCAAGACGAGACGTGATGCCATTTACAGACCAGATCCAGTTGAGCTGAAGCAACACTGATAAGGAGAAGAGAGGGAGGACTCCTCGCACACTCTCACTCAGCCTCTTTGAGAATGGGCAGGCGGGAGGCTATCAGCCCACATCCAGGTGAAACAGGACAATGACTTTCAACATCCTGCCAATACACAGGTGAGTCCCACACGGTAGATGCATGTGTTCGTTGAATCAACTGCTTAACTATGAGGTTTTGGGATACGAAGGACCCCTTTAGATATCAGGAGGAATAACACAAGGGTCAGCATTAGAGGTGGGGCAGTGTAGTGGAGAGAGCTGAGGAGATGTACGCTTGAATTTAAAAGAGGCTATATGTCTGATTGACAGATTAATTCAATGACATCCAAAGATTGTGTGTAAAGCGTTGCATTTGGTCAATGTTATACATCATGCTGCCTGATATAATAAACACTTTTCTGACAGTTTTTAATTCTTGCCGTCCATAAACTGATTTATGTTTACTTTCCTTAGAAGTCTCATAGCATGCCATATGCTGTTTAAAAGGCCCCTTTATAATTTATTGAAGGCGCGTTTGCTTGCCCAACCCTCTGCCAACTTACACAACACTGTGGCATAGTCATAAAACAGGAGAAAGGTGTGATGAGCATTATGTGGATGTGATGTGTGTGTGTGTGTGTATGCACTTTTGAATGGGCGGAGCAAAGAGACTAGAGCTAAATATTTTTACTGAAGTGGTTGTCAAGACAGGAACAACCTGCGCTAACCTCTGTGTGTTGAATTCTGCAGATCAAACCAAGTTTTAAAGTCAGTCTGGGAGATAAGCTATCGGTGCTGGCGTGGTTCGGCCACAGAAGGAGGGCTCTCAGCCTCTAAAGGATGGCTGCGTCGGTTCTTTCTGCTGAAGCTGGTGACAGTGCTGCTGTTCCCTCACAGTGCAGACGTCCCCCTGCTGGTGGGCTTTACATTCAGCCTGCGGGCCCTGTTGCTGCTCCGCTCCCCTCACATCTCCACCAAGCCCTCCACGGTGTTCCTGGGCCAGCTGGCTCTGACAGACAGTCTTGTGTTGTTGCACTGGATGCTTCAGCTGGGAGCAACACTGACCTGGTGGATGGAGGAGGCGGGCTGTGAGATTAAGATGAGCCTCATGAAGGAGGGGGAATCAGCTTGGTGGAAGGAGGCTGTGAGTTTACTCTGTCAGCAGCTGCTTGATGCTCACCACCTGGCCTCTCTGCTTCTGCTGGGGCTGCTGGGACTGGAGGCCATGCTGGTGTCACTTTGGCCTCAGCAGACTCGCAGATTCCGGACTTCTCGCTGGGCGCAGTTCAGCTGCAGACTAGTCTGGATACTTGCGCTGCTAGAACTGTTGCTCTCACTCCACTTAAAACTTTTGTGTGACTCAGGACCTCAGACTTATTTCTCAACGCTACAACACTCTCAAACCTCCCCTCTGGGCCTGGTGCCTCTTCCCTCCCTTCCAGCGTTCTCCTCCTGCCTGAGGAGGACATTATGGCTGGTTAATTTATGGCTGCATTATGCTGTCCTCTACAGCAAACCACAGAGGAGAAAGAGCCTCTTTCATTAAAAGCCATGGCTTCCCATTTGTATTTAATTTATATAAGAAAAACTACATTTAATATAGATATTCTGAGTACGGTGTCTTCATAGGGGCCTTAAAACAATACTATCTAACTAACGTTTGCTACCATTAGCTAACATTAGTCACCATGAGTGAGGCTGTAGCAGCAAAAGCTCTGAAAGTATCAAACAGATAAAGGGTGATTTGTATTGCTTCTGAATTCGACATTTTATTTGCAAAACGAACATTGTGTTTTATCTTATTTCAAAAGTTACATAGTCTCCAATGAAGAGGCCAGATGAATATATTACAGTAGGAACACAACTATTGTGAAATGTGGCTTTATGTGTGATTTTCAACCAATAGTTTCCTCAGTTTACATTTGAAATGTTTGCGAAGTAAGCTGATCTCACATTTTAATAGTCCCTAATGCGTGTTTAAAGGTGTTTTCTGTTTGTATATCATGTCTCTTTTGCAGGGCAATAGTTTATACATGTCTCTGTTTACATTTGGCAGTGTATCACTCGTTCAGCAAAAATGGTCCAGAGCGTTAAACACAACGGCGATGGTTCAGTGGCAAGCTTCTGTAAACGGCTCCAGTTTAACCTGTTTAATATCTGACATGCACCCAGTTATGACATGCAGCCAGTTGTTGTACAGATAACACACACACACACACACACACAGTGGACAACCATTGTCTGTGTATGTGATACAACTGCTCAGTCTTTGTCAAGCTGATAAAACAAATGCCACACAGAACAGTTGGTTTTTTGTTGTAGCGTAAGCTGCATCCAGCAGAGGGAAGCACAGAGCAACTGAGCCTGCTTTTGACATTTTCTGTTGTCTCTAAGGAGCCCTTGACAAAATCAAAAAGGCTGAAAGGGTGGAGGGACTCAGCTACAACACCAAGCTAATTAGAATGGCTCCTACACTGTGTGTGTGTGTGTGTGTGTGTGTGTGTGCGTGTGTGTGTGTGTGTGTGTGTGTGTGTGTGCGTGTGTGTGTGTGTGTGTGTGTGTGTGTGTGTGTGTGTGTGTGTGTGTGCGTGTGAGGCTGCAACAAGGGTTCCTGGAACTAATCAATTAAGGCTGAACACCCAGAGCAGTGAAGAGAAACGAGGAACACTGGTGGCAGCTCCCTTCCCATGATGCTCTCTGTTTGGCAGTGGTAGCCCTGTATAGTGTACCTCGACACTGGGACTGACTGTCACGAGTAAACAATGGGAGGTCAGACTTTTAAAAATAACCGTGGATCCTGTTTGTGCTCTTCAACAAGTCAAGGTTCATTTGTGCACCGACGACTTTGAATGACCAGAGCTGCTTTGGAATAAAATCTAAGAGGGATTGTTGCCGGTTCTCACTAAGACCAGGAGAGCGGATCACGTCAGTCCACTTCTCAGATCTACTTTTTTCTTGTGTCGCTTGTGTCTGTCTGTGTTTTTGTATGTAAGCAACTAGATGCCTAAATTTCCCTCGGAATCCATCCATCCATTCATCCATCCAGGTCTGCTTACTGTCCCAAGAGTCAAAATGAATAATTTAAAAAGCAGCATTCGGGTTTTATGCACCACGTATCTGGGTTAAACTCCCAGAAAACCTGTAATCTGCTCTAACTGTCTTTTAAATCCAGGCTTAAGACTTTTCTATTTGCCAGTGCCTTATGCAGTAGTAAAAGTACATTTGTGACTATTCATATCTTGCATTGCACTGTAAATTTCTTTCTCCTGTGTTATCTGTTTTATTGTATTTTTGCTTATTAAAACTTCTGTTTTATTTTACCCTTTTAAATGCTATCTAAATATGTCTTTTTATATTGTGTTTCCTTTCTTAATGCATTTTATGCTTAATGCACATTGAATTGCCTTTAAGACCATGTTAGGGAATGAAGTGATCAAATGTTTGACAGTTGACTTTTTAGCCTGAGGTACATCAGCCCATTATGTCACAGGCTCTGTCTGCACAGGCCGGGGTCAGTCTGGTCAGCCTGCCTGCCGTGTCCCTCAATCTGGAGAACAAGCGGTCACCCATGGCTGCTCATGCTGCACATATCAGTGCTGTGGGGTAAACAGCCGCTGCTCAATCTCTGACTGTGGCTGCAGCATTTCTGTTGTCATCCTCTGTGGCCTCAATCTCGGCCAGCAGCATTGATCCGGGCTGCGCTCTGCTGTGGATGAGCTGGTCTCTAATCAGGTCAGAGCTGAACGCTGGCTCAGAGGGGCTAAGGTCAGCGATAGACATAAACACATACACACTTAGGACACCCCACTGCAGTCATATTAATAGCAGTCCATAAAGTCTATAAAGCTCAAGGCTCCTGTGTTGTACTGCCTCGCTGCCTTTGTCCGCCTCTGTTGTCAGGGCAGAAGCATGTGTGGCACGACGGGGCTGCCCCTAAACCATCCTGGAGCCAAAGAATGGGAGGATGGATGGAGGCAATGGGAGAGCAAAGGAAATACACCCATCATCGCATTGAAGGAGAGGAGGACAGAGGGGTTGAAGAAGAGAGGAGATGGAGTAGGAGGGGGCGGAGGGGGGGGGGGGGGGGCAGTAATGGTGCCTTTGTTCTGGTTGGTGTGACACAAAGCCACAGCTTACTTCCCGTTACCAAATACAGAGAATAAGGAGGGAGGAGTGTGTAAGGACTGGACCATCCAATCATGAACGCTTTTGCCCCTCGTACTTTTGTTTCTTGGCCCCAGTTGGCTTCTGTAGCTGTTTGCTATAGTTGTCACCATGTCAGACTTGATTATGAGGGAATTGCACAACGTAACTTTATGAGTTACTGATGTAACCGATCTTTCCAGAATCGCACCTTTGATTACACCATCTCACCAGAAATTGGTACAGAGCTTTTTATATATAAACATCTGTTCCTCAAAGGTAATGCATGAAAACTCAAAGATCTGAACCAAAATGGTTGTAATGACTATTTTATAGTAATGTGAGGAAAATACAATTTTCTAAAATGTTACAAAAAGCAGACCCACGTTTTATACCAGGTATAATTGGAAAATCCTAACAAACTAGTCATCTTTGTAGGATGTTATACAAACAGACATGAGAATGTGTTGTTGTAAATATGTTAGCCATGCTAGTGCTAATGATGTTGGTCAGTGGGTTGATCCAAACTACCAGATGGATTGCCATGACATTTGGTACAGACATTCATGTTACCATCAGGACAAATTGTAATAACTTTGGCAATCCTTTAACTTTTCATCTTGGACCGTCATCAGGTCAAAATTTCTGTTTGTCCAATACCAAATAGCTTTGACCAAATACCTGCAAAACTCATGACATTGCCATCAGCCTCAGCGTGCTTTGTGTTTGGTGCTAATTAGCAAGTCCCAGCATGATACAATAAGATGGTGAACATGGAGTGACGTACCGAGAGGCCACATCATAGAAGGGAGATACGTCCCCGCTAGGTGGATGACGCAGGGACTACAAAGCATCATGGCTACGGGGGAAAAAACTGCAAACCCCAGATGCAGCTGGGCAGCCAGGAGCTGGTGCTGTTTGTCGAGAAGACACAAGTGTTTATGTTGAAGTTGTAATGTACTGTATTTAAGTTGAAAGCTGCGCTCAGTGTCATCATAACTCGCACTCGCACCTGCAAAACCTGACAAGATCCAAACCTCTCAATATGTTACAAAGGTAAACTATAAACCAGAACATATCAGAATACATCAACCTGAATATTGATTTTTACCCTATACCACATTGATATTTTACCCATAAAGGTCTAATATTTTCCAAAATAACCGGAAACACCTTAAGAAGATTTGAAAATGATTACACTCATATACCATATACCATAGTTGAGCTGATTAAACAAAGGAAAATACTGGATTCATGTTATCAAACGTCATTAAGGAAATGTGTTTTTATCACAATGTGTGACTCATACCTCTTTAAACACATGAGTTAACACCAACAATCAAGAGGTTAAAGACATCTGGTGATGTGTAATGTTTTTGTGTACATATTAAACGTGTGTGTGTGTGTGTGTGTGGGTGTGTGTGCCTGAGTTCAGCTTGTGCAGTAAGCAGGATGTCCTGTCCTCCATGCTGCTATTGTGGTGTGGTCAGTCTGCCAGACGCTACCCCCAAAGACCACTTCCCTTCAGTCAAGTGCCTCCCTCTCTCTCTCTGTCGCTCACACACTCCCACTCCCACTCCCACACACACACACACACACACACACACACACACACACACACACACAGACACACAGCACCATGCCAGCTTGAGCACAATGCTGCCCAACACCGCCCTGTCACCTGGCTAAAAATAACTCTTTTGGCAACCTCAGACATGAAGATTGTATTGTAACAATGGCGTGGCAGAATCAGCCAAAATAGCACCATGCTGTTATTCTGAGGTATCACACATCACAATTAACGGCTGGTGTGAAATTAAGACAGACTCTGAAGATGTAACCCCCATTTTGAAATTTAATTATACTGTCATGTTCTTTTCTTCCACCGCAGGAATCAAAAGATTATACATATACAGTCACTTGTTGGTCTGTAGGACAGTCTCTCACCGTGGGAAGTTCAGTTATTCTCTACACAAGCACTTAATCTCAGTTTAAACCATTTTTAATTTGTCAAATAGAGTTCAAAAACCTTTCAAGGCCAATAAGTGTCTGTTTTTACACTGCAAAAGGAGTTTAATATCAAATGAAAGTTAGAGAATTTGAGCAATATTTCTTCTATAAATCAAATAGATAATTAATCTGTTGTGAGCATATCACTCATATTGTATTTGCTTTATTTTTGCTTGCATATAGGTGTTGTTTTCAGTAGCTACTAAGAAGCCTATGATAAGCCTATGAGCATTAAAGGACTAGCACACAAACTTTATATGAAAAGTGTATGTAAGTTATTTGAATATGTGGGTGCTATTAATATTTTTGGATTACTGAATTTTTTCTTTAATAGTTTCACACCCTCTTATATTCCACTGACAGTGGTTTAAAAACACCTCCTAGATCTTTTACTTAAATTAAGTTTTAAGTATTAAAACCACCATGTAATACTCTGTTTTTCAAGGCCAGCATTTAATATTTTACGCCTATTATTCAATTCAGTTTTATTTATATAGCGCAATATCACAACAAAGTTATCTCACAGCACTTATAGAGCAGGTCTAGACCGACTTTATGTACAAGAGACCCAACAATTCCCATGAGCAGCACTAGGAGACAGTGGCAAGGAAAATCTCCCTTTTAACAGGCAGAAACCTCGAGCTGAACCAGAACCGGGCTCTGGGTGGGCGCTCATCTGCCTGTTATGAACCAAATATACTTCGAAAGTTAACGTAGCCAAAATGTGTGTTACAAATTACATTATTATTATTATCATAGATGCATTCATGTGTAAGCAGCATTTTAATGTATCTGCTACTACTTTCTACTGCTTTGTAACTTAATCTAGAACACATTTACTTCATTGATTCTTTTTTGCTTGTTCTTTGCTGTACGTGAAACCTTAATCTGCAACTACAGCTCTCAAATAAGTGGAGTAGAAAGTATGGATAGTGCTGCCTTCTGAAATGTAACGGCGCAGGAGGGGAAAGTGATGAAAATGGAAATGCTCGAGTACAAGCAGACTAATTAGAGAGATGCAGAGATGTGTGTTTGATGAAAACTGTTATTTAAAATCAAAGTGCGTTGCTCCTCATAAGCTGTGAGCTCTGACCAGCTGTTGACACCGACCCCCCCCCCCCGCCCCGCAGAGGTGCTATTGTCCCGTTTCCTGCGGCCACATGCACGCAGCTCTCCGCGTACACGCGCGCGCACAGCCCCGCGGGAGCAGGCGCGATGCGACTCGGTCCCACTTCCAGCGGACGGACAGCGCGAGGCGTCGGGGACTAACTGAAGAGCCGCAGTTTGTCGCCGGTGTCCAGCTGGACAGCGGGACTCGGGGGGTGTCGGGGACCTCCGAGCCGGGCAGCCGGAGCCGAGCGGCCCCGCCGCGGCGTTCGCGTGGAGAAACGGTCCGGTCGGCTGGCCGGTTTTTGACAGCTGCCAGGCTGACAAACCAGTGACCGGGAGGTGAGCTGTCAGCACCTCTTCAGCCTGCCAGTAAGTCTGATCTGCTCTGCTCTGTCTTCGGACAATAACCTTCCCAAATACATGTTGAACTATGAGAAACACAGAAAACAGGCTGACGCCATTCGTTCTGGCTCCTCTTCTCCACACATGTCCTTATTTATCCAACGCAGGAGGCTTTTAAACGGAGACAAAGTCGCCTACTAAAACACGGCTGGGAGAGTCGCTGCTGCTCTGCGCCGTGACGTCGCTGCGCCGCGCGAGCGTCATACTTGCGCAGAAGGTTGCAGCGCGTGCGTCTATTTAGCTTCCGCCTGTTTATAATTAGGATTTATCCATTTCTTCTTCTTCTTTTTTTAACTTTTATTTAGTTCCTCGTTCTGCTCATCTCATATTGCTGTGTGGCCTCGAATAGTTGTCCAGTCAGCACCTCATTGTTCTCTGCAGTTAATTGTTTGGTCTATAAAATGTCATAACATAAATTTGAAAAAAAAAAATATATTTTCCCAGATCCTAATGCGACATGTTTGCACTTCTTGTTCTGTTTCTTCTGTTTTGCCTGAGCAACAGTCCAAAAGCTAAAGACATTCACATTTCCTCCGCAGAGTAGAACGAAGAACACCAGCAAATATTCACATTTGTGATGCTAAAATGGAACATTATAAACCTTATAAAGCAGTATTTGGAGGACTTCATATTCATGTGTTCATGGCAGTGTGATATAACTTGAGACATAAAACATCCTCTGTATACCGGCTCCATGAGCTACACTGGTGAAGATGTCCACCGTATGGCTGCCTGGCTGTCCTCCACCTTCAACTCTCCCCGACTCCTTCCTCCTAGCATGTGAGAGAAAGGAACAGCTGGATGTGAGCTGAGCCTGAACTCGATCCATTCAGATCAGCGGGTCCCAGCCGACTGGGGGGGGGGGGGACCCTTTAACTGTGCAGCTGTCCATGACCTGTAGATGAAATCCATGCACACACATGCACACACACACACACACACAAGCTTTAAATCCCTCGGCAGGACTCCTAGAAATCCACAACATGCTTTAATGTGTCCCTGCTGCAGGTCTGGAGTAGAGGCGGTTCTAGCGTCTTTTGAAAGTAAACTGTATAGCAGCCAAACTCAATGTTCCATAGACTCGGCTCCCTGCAGAGACAACATCAGCTGAATATGAAGCCGGCACTGTCAGAGGTCCTGGGACTGATCCACAATACACAGAATCCTACAGTGTGTGTGAGGACTGGCACATGTAAGTGTTTGCCTGTGTGTGTGTATATGCATGTGCGGAGACTTGTGCATATGTAAGTGTGTGTTTGGCACAGACGGGTACAGTGAGGGCATTGTCAGGGCCGGGGGAGATTTCCTGGGAGGCGTGTGAAAACGCAGTAAAGATGTCACACTGCAGCTGGCACAGGACAGGGCTGATGGACTGCTTACGCTCACAGAGTTGCCTTTGTGAATGTGTGTGTGTGTGTGTGGTGAAAAGACAGGCCGAGTGAATCTTATCCAGAGACGCTCAGGATTTCTACACGTGATGCCAAAGGCCGACCACCTCACTGCTGCTTTGGCTCTGTTGCATAACACAAGATAAGGCCAGCTTAACTTGTTGAATCGGGTGACGTAGCGATTTAGATTTGCATTCCCATAACTTTGGCGGGTGTGGGAGAAAGATAAAAGTGGTCAAATTCAATATAGCAGAGGCCAAGATGTCCTGAGATTTTAGTCTATAATAAAGGGCACGCTCCTACGTTACCCATAATGCAACTGTATAGTATCTTATCCTCCCCGCCTAATAAACAGCCATGTCTTTCAAACTCTACACCTTCATTTTAACACATGATTTCTTCCGAAAATGGTTAGTCTCCAATCCCAAAGCGTTTCACTAGAGTTATTATTATTATTATTATTATTATACAGCAGTTTGTACATGCTGCATAGTACTTCTCCTGCCTAGTAAACTGAAATTAAAGTGTGAAATTGGTGGAGTTTCCCTTTTTAAGACTGAGCGAGAAGTGAAGTTAGAGGAAAATTGCTTCTGTTTTGGCTGAGAATCATTTAAATGTTCAGCGATTCAGTCCAATACTCAATACTAATCAGTTGTTTGGCACATGCCTTTGTGGTTCACAGCTTGCTCAATATTTATTTGCCAGGAAAAACTACTGCACGTCTTTCGTATCAAGCCAATATTCTGACTTATTTACTCTTTCAGTTGGAGCCCACCCAGCCTTAGGCACTTTCAGTACTTGGATTTTACATTGGGCTGTTTAACATTGGCTCATGAATGAATGTAGTTGAAATGTTACCTCCTAATCTACAGTAGGTACATGTTTCCGTCTCTGGCAGCCGTTTGCCTCTCACAGTCTCACTGATGGCAGCCTGAGTGCTGTATGCCCTGTGAACTAAAACCCTGTGGACGGATGAGACTTTATTTATACAGAAAGATAACATTCTACACACACTGACAAGTTATAAAGTTGGTTCTTAAGCATTTCTAATATTTCTTCCTTCTCTGCGAATTATTGTATATTTTACTGTGACGGGTGTGAGACACAAAATAATGTGACCGCAGTATACCTTTGTCAGCTGGGTGGCATTGATGCAACCTGTGTTGACGTTGGTCCAACTCAAAGAGTGTAAAGTTAAATGGTTTCATCTAATCTAATGTTGGCCAGGTGTCTTATCACAAATTATCCTACAGCTCTGGCTCCTTATATGGTGAATTTCTCAAAATTGTACATTCCAGATTGACTTGTCCACATGTGTGTAACATACGTACAGTAAACATACACACACATTTATGCTTGTTGTAATGGCTAAAGGCGTACAGATACCATATGCTTCATCTTATGGAGAACCGCAGTTGTTTGCTTCTCGGCCTGTAACTTTTATAGTGAGGAAGTGACTGTGTGCTTTTCCTTTTCTCTCCACAGGATGACTGACCAGCCCTGCAGGCGTGCATCCTGACTGTCTGCCGCCGTTTGTGTCTCTGAATGTCCACGATGACTTGGAGGGGACTTGACTGGTGGATCCCCTGCTGACACCTCTGATCCCCAGATATCCGCCCTGATCCCCCCCCCTTTCCTGACGGCTTTGGTGTACCCTACTTCTGTGGAGCCCCCCTCCGTTTAAACCGTCAACCATGGCTAGCCTGGTGCTCAACGAGACTGGAATGGAGGACTGCGGCATTGACGACTCCTTCAAGTACAACTTGTACTCGGTAGTTTACAGTGTGGTCTTTGTCTTAGGCCTGATCACCAACTGTGCTGCCCTCTTTGTTTTCTGCTTCCGGATGAAGATGCGCAACGAGACCACAATGTTTATGACTAATTTAGCGTTATCCGATTTAGTATTTGTTTTCACACTGCCATTCAAGGTCTTCTACAATGTTAACCGCCACTGGCCATTTGGTGATGGACTGTGTAAGGTCTCAGGAACAGCCTTCATCACCAACATCTACGGCAGCATGCTCTTCCTCACCTGCATCAGCGTAGACCGCTTCCTGGCAATAGTCTACCCTTTCCGCTCCCGCTCCATCCGCACGCGCAGGAACGCGGCGCTGGTGTGTGCCGCCGTGTGGCTGACCATCGTAGGAGGAGGAATTTCCGTGACCTTCTTCTCCACCATTAACAGTACTAACAGAGCCACCACATGCTTTGAGGGCTTCTCCAAGAGCACCTGGCGGACTTACCTGTCCAAAATCACCATCTTCATTGAGGTGAGTGTGGACAGACAAACTCATACATATTATTAACACACACATCATTTATACACATTTTCAATTAGACTGACCAGAAATATATCAGTGATCTTCCACTTTTGTTTTGCTTGTTATTTATTTCATAGATTGTGGGCTTCCTTCTCCCCCTACTGGCCAACTTGGTATGTTCCTCGCTTGTTCTGCATACGTTGCGGCGTCCGGTGACTGTTGGTCGTGGCTGTGACAGCAAGAGACGTGTCCTACGGATGATTTTGGTCCACCTGGCCATCTTCATCATCTGCTTTGTCCCTTATAACTCTATCCTCTTCCTGTACGCCCTGGTGCGGACCCAGGCCCTGGCTAACTGCGCTGTGGAGCGTTTTGCCCGAACTCTTTACCCCATCACTCTGTGCCTGGCCAGCCTCAACTGCTGCCTGGACCCTGTGGTCTACTACTTCACCTCAGAGAGCTTCCAAAAAAGCTTGACAATGGGAGGCAAAGGGTCCGGCTCCCGGCCCGAAAGTATCCCCCGCAGCGACACTGAGACACAGGACACAGCAAACACTCTCCCCAGAGACACACACACTCCGGCCAGCAATGGAAAAGACTCAAAGATGTCTGAGAGTCAGTTCTGACTCAGCAGAGAAGAAGGGAGGTAAACAAGGACAGGGTGGGTTCGACAGGAGCCCTGAATTTGAAAAATACAGCAATCAGCTGTTTGGTCCTGGAAGTGACAAACGCATAACTTGGCAGATTAGTTAAGACCTGAGATATGGCCTGGGCTTTACGGATTAATCCACCAATGGAGCGCTCGAGGAATGTATCTGTGTGGGTTTATTATGAGAGAACACTACAGGAACCAGAGACCCAGCCACACCGAGACTATTGTCCAGAGACACGCAGAGCTTCTAAGAGAAACTGCAACACATCATCACTCAAGCGTAACACACAAAAACACTCACAAATGCACTGGCTTGTGGATAAGATGGAGATTTCCGTCCACGTTGTTGAAATATGCTGTTTAGTACATTTGTAACACACTGAACCCTTACGTTTTATTGTTATAAAGTTCCAGCTTTCACAGTACACTATATAATTTTAGACATTAATGTTATGGCACTCTTTAGTGTGGTGAGAACCATTGTTATTATAACACAGCAGCACGTTGACCCGCTGAGTTAAATGTGTCTCATGTTGAAATTCAAGGCCATTAAATGTGTGTTTTGAATTGCTTTCATGGCTGCATGTATTATTCCTGTTCCCCGCCTCGTGTCTGTTGGTTCGATCAAACCTTTTCTGAACCGGCTTTTGTCAGGATGACTGTCAGTTTGAACTCATGGAGGCGTTTTTCTACCCTGGCTCCTCATTTTCATCTAGCAGTCAGTACGATCTTGTTCTCAGAGCAGAGAGCAGCTCTGACCCAGTCGAGGACCTTGGCCTCTGTGCTGTATCACAGGCCAAATGCTTATTATGACTGGAGCAATGGTCCATTGTTTGCTTCTGAATGAGGTCTCTCTGTCTTAATCTGGCCTTAGACTGCAGATCTGCTCAAAGTCTCTTACACACGGCAATGTGCACACACTCCAAAGTACGGTGAACACTGTTGAATAAATACCCCGAATCATCAGGACAGTGAAGGCACAACAGTGAAGGCATCAGATAGCATGATTCAGGGGTTTGCTGAGGTTGCGTGTATGAATTAGTTGCCATTTGCTGAATACTTGTATCTAAAAGGCCATCAGAACATAAACCTTTAACGCGCAGACAAACGGCAAAATTGCAGTGAAATCAAATTCATTGTAATGGGCAAGTTAAATCTGTCTTTGCATTCTCATCTGGTTCACATTTGGTGAACTCGCCCAAATTTCCGTTGCTGACCGATAGCAAACTGTCTTGCGTGTCCTTTAAGGGAACGGAGAGCCACAGAGTCCAAAATGGAAGAAGCTTTCGTAGCTTATTAGCTGTGTTGCTCCATCCACTTTTATATAAACCCCGCTCTAGCAGACTGTAACTCGTGCCACAAAAGGGCAAGTGTTTGCAGACAGTTGTGAGATGATAGTACAAATACTTGACAGTGCGCTACTGTAAGGACCAGGAGCAGGGTCATCTATGTTTCTATATGCATACTACACCCTCCAGATGGAGAGGGGATCCAATATCTGTCTAGGACATTATACAAGATGTTTTTCCATTCTTTCATAGAGCCGTGCATTCATTGCTGTAGTTTGGGAATGTAATAGGCATCTATACCTGCAGCAGTGGTACGTATGCAGAGAGTGCAAGAAAGAAGGAAAAAGATCCAGTAATCCTAGTAGGCCTCTCTGGTAGTGTGAGTGATGTGACCATATGCATCCGGCAGCATAGAGAGACAACAGTAGATAGACTCAGGGATTTGGGGTCAAGGGTAGCAGAGGAAGACTAACATACTAAGAAACAAGAGTGGGAGTGTAAGAAAAATGTGCAAGAACTGGCCTTCTTTACCCCTTGAGTGGTTCATGTCAAGAATGTGCTGAAATACAGAAGACTCTCAACCCTTCTAATGTGTCCTTTAAAGGAGCAATCCTCTGATTGTAGAAGAAAAAAGCTATATGTTGTAGCTCAGTAAACTGAGTATTGGCCTGGTCTGACCTCTAGTGGCCATAAGTTAGAATAGTAATTGTAATGAAAACACCAGAATAGACTCCACTGATCATTAACTATCGTGTGTTTCTGTGTGTTCAACACATGTGCTGACAGTCAGCCTGACCAGGCTCTATAGTGACGTGCGTGTGTTCACGTGAGACCACACTGCAGAGGTACAGGAAGCTTCATGTAGGCCAGATAGAGGTCTGACACTTCCTGGGAACCTGTCACTTTATTTGGGTGTGACCCAGAGGTGTGAAAGTAACAGGATGAATTCAGCTGCTGTCATTACCCTGAACTGTGGCTACGCATTTTAGAGACACGTGAAAACCTTTTCTAGCTGCCACATAACTGAAACCATAAAAATTAAAAATAAGTGCATATAACCATTTCTCGCTATCAGTAAGCAGAGAAAAAATAAAATCAAGCCTTTTTGAAGCTTTACAGGACTAAAGCGTACTTTAAAAATCTAACATCTACACACAAATCTACCTCACAAAATGAATGCTTTGATAAACAGCAGCTATGAAAAAGGAAGTGTAGCATCTGATAGGGGAAGCAGATGGTCTGTTACATTTTCGTCACAACTCTGAACATTGCAGGATGCAAATTGAGACATTTCCACACCAATATAGTATAGTAGGTACAAACTGCATGAACAGCAGTAGGTGCCCACAGACTGCTGTGTCCACTGACCAGACCACCTGCTATAGACATCTTGAAAACTTCAGAGGTAAGAGGAACTAACATCTGCCTCCACGTCTGTCTGTCTTTTGTTTGTTTATCTCAGCCACACACTCACCCTGTTTGTGTGCCCAATACTGTGTGCGCCTTAAGCTTTGGCTGTGTTTCTAGGGGCTCAGTGACGTAGCAAACGGTAGACAAATACTCACATGCGCAAGGGCAGAGCCTCCCCTTCCCCTCATCACTGTACCAAAAAAACCCAGAGCCAGTCGGGTCTGAAAACCGCTCACATCAGACGTCACCTCATGCAACTACACATTCAAACAGAAACCACATCACTGGCGGGTTAATGCTGACTTCACAGACACACACGGACACGTCTTTTTGTCTGCTGCTAGAGTGTGCCAGGCAGGTTTGCTGTTGACCCCATTTGCAGCAGTGCAGCTCAGGGAGGAAAGTGTGTGTGTGCATCAGCCTGCAGTTAACAGAGGAGTGTGAAGTTGCAGGAGCATGCGGACGCTGGTGGACACCCCTCGCTCTGACCTCTTCTCCCCTCCATGCTGATCATACAGGGAGAAGCGCAAGGTAATGACGCTGTTTTTGTTTAGAGAAATAATGTCTGTGAGGCCGTCACGCTGCTGTTCTTTGTCTAAATATTTGTGGTCAAAGTCACGCTTCACACTTTGCTGATGAAAGGGGGGCGGTTGTTAAATCCTCTTTTGCTTAGCATTTGACGGAATATGAAAATGTATCAGTATGTACAAATTACAAGTTTCATCTTACAGGCATTATTAAAATGAAATTGGGTGTAACATGTAAAAAACGTTTTTTTTTTCTTTCTTTTGTTGTCATGCATTTTAAATTATATCAATGCAGCGCTACTTGATGTAATGAAGTGTCAGTGATTTAAGACTGAAAACGTGAGACATCGAGTTTTCAAAGTGACACGTTGCTTTTGCAGTGCTGAGAAAACGCAGTCACCAATTTATCCTTCTAAGTTCCTACAAAAGTTGAATTTTGTATTACTTCCTTAAAGTCAAGTCTTAGGACGATACTGTTGTGCAACTCTTAACTGTGCAGGTAACGTGAGGACATCCGTTGGGTGACTGAGGCTAACTGATAGCCCCAACAGCCAATAGGAGCTGTGTTAAAACAGGTCGAAATGACTGTAAGGAAGGAAAAAATAAATAGTAAACTGTCACTGTTTCTCTTCCCCCTCTGGGGCCAGCAGAGGAAGGGTGTGGCCTCGTCTTGAAGGCAGAAGGAAGGGCGATGCTTCAGTGATAAGCAGAGTTTACGCTGTCTTTCTTTTCCTGAGACATCTCTGATTTATTACACTTGTTTACGTACCAGTTTTTTCAAAAACCCGCTTTATTTGACATTCAGCAAATACACTGCAACAGGCAAAAACACGCCCAACATTTTCATACCTCAAGAAAATCATAATTTCTCATTATTTGGGGTCAAATAATTTTGCGGCAGGTTACTGCACATTTCCTGTTACACATCGGTATTACAGGAATTTAGTATTAAACTTGTTGTCTGCGATATATTTCCTGTAATATTTGGGCACCACTTTCTAATGAGACAGTAAGTTGCAAATCATTCAGCTATAAGAAATTAGGAAAAACTTTATAAAGGGTGTCGTATTACAGTAAAAGCAATACTAAATTGGTACATTATTTTAGAAATGAATCACTTATTGTTTGGAGCATTTGCTGCGTAACATTCAATTCTCCTTTTCCGTTTTCAGGTGTTCAGGGTGTTTGCAGTGAAACGATGAAGAACTGACCAAAGGAAAGCATTGTTGGATTATGTCGCCAGTGTCTGTGTGAGAGAGGGGATGACTCTGAATATGTCTGGATCCCTGGCCAACTCCTCCTCAGGATGTGGCCAGAATATGACCGAATGGGACCAGCGCATTGACAAGATGTACACCTACTTCTACCTGCTGCTCTTCATTCCCGGGCTGCTGCTCAATACCACCGCTCTCTGGGTCCTCTGCAGGCATATTAGGTAGACTTACAAACAAACACACACACACACACACACACACACACACACACGTAAAGCCTTAAACACCTTCTTGGACATGGCTAACTTCTTCTGCATGTTACCCCACAGTAAGAAGACCAAGGCGGTGATCTTCATGATAAACCTGTCGTTAGCTGACCTGGCCCACATCCTCTCTTTGCCCCTCAGGATTTATTATTACTTCACGCTCACCTGGCCCTTTGGACGAGGCGTCTGCTTGTTCTGCTTCTACCTCAAATACCTCAACATGTACGCTGCTATAGTGTTCCTGGTAAGCAAGTAGTATATTTGAAAACAATCCGGCAATACTGTGACGATACTAAAGGGAGCAAGGGGCCTCAAATGACAGCGTAGCAATATCTCATCTTTTTCAGAGGAGTCAAATGCCAACGCATACATGTGGGAATAACAGGAAGTCATTCAAGTCTAAGCCCGTGACTCCTTTCTCCTCCTTGGAACAAATTTACTTCCTGTGGCTCTAAATCTGCTTGCTAATTTTCATGTCACTATTTCTTTTCTGTTTCCAGGTGTGCATCAGTGTGCAGAGGTGTGTCTTCCTGCTCAACCCGTTCGCTGCTCGCCGGTGGAGGCGGCGCTATGACCTGTTGATCAGTATTATAGTGTGGGTGGTGGTCGGCCTGGCCTGCTCGCCTTTCATTCTGATGCGAAGCAGTGGCGCCACACCCAGTTCTCTGAATGCCACTTCCACCCAACTTCCCTCAGGTTACACCAAGCGTTACACGCCACCTCTGAGTACGAGTCAGAGCAGTATCAGGCCCGACTTCAAATGTTTTAAGGACTTGCCCATGCGTCCTCTGCCCCTCTCTCTGGCGATCTCCATGATGGCTCTCGCTGAGCTGTTTGGTTTCTTGATTCCTTTGGCCTGCATCAGTTACAGCTCCATTCAAATTGCCCGGTCCCTCAAGGAAAGGCAGAACCAGGATCAGCAAAACTCTTCTGCACTCAACTCCTCAGGACGCAACCGACTCCAGTCAGTCACCTCCAACGGTCAGACGGATAAATATCATGAAAGGCAGACAAACGGTGAGAAGCGGCGTGCTCTACAGATGGTGCTGAGCTGCTCAGCCCTCTTCTTGATCTGCTTTGCCCCCTACCACCTCAACTTCCTGCTCTACCTGATGGTGTCGCAGAACATAGTGACCCACTGTGCGACGAGACTGGCCGTGCGTCAGTTCCACCCGGTGTCCCTGTGCATGGCGAGCCTGAGCTGCTGCCTCAACCCCCTGCTTTATTACTTTCTAACTGCTGAGTTCAGACAGCACCTCACCAGGCGCACCTCCTCCTTCACCGCCTCGCTCCTCTCCTCCCCAATCAGCTCCCCGACCCAGCGTCCTGTGCAGCAGAGACTGATGAGCATGGAGAGTAGCTGCTCAGACTGAGAGTAGCATTATTCAGATTTGTTTTTTCCTCAGGGAATGGCGGACACAGCGAAACATGACAAACAGATGTGTCTAAATGATGCATTCTGTCAAATTTGAAAACAGACTGACAAGATCCAAGATGGACAATTTCACATGTCACATCTGTCTAAATACAAACTGACCCAAAGAGCTTTGAACTCAATGTGAAAAACCTCCCTGACGACATCACTTTGGAACAGAGAGTTTCAAAGTGGGACTCGGGCCTCCCAAGGGGGGGCTCCAAACAGTTTCGTGGGAGACTCAGTGAATGGAAGGGAAAAAATATTACTGAGCACGTAAACTAAGTCTTCAATCAGCAGCTGAAATGATTTAAGTCTGTGTTTCATGATGAGTGTGCACACAAAATCTATGTGAATGTCATCATAGTCATACATAATGTGCATAACACCTACAGCTTGTTGTTAATTTTCAGTACAAATGCAAAAACTTCAAATAAGCTATATTATAAATGTCAGAGCTGTATGTAAATGCATGTGAACGGACGGTAAATAAAAGCAAGCCTGCGCTTTCTGCGCTATGGTGTTTGTCTTATTGTGCATTTAAGGTTCTCCGATAATGAGGTTTCTTTTGGGTGACAGCAATCAAAAGCTGGTGCTAACCCATGTTTGCTGCACTTCCTCTCAAAATGCAAAGCGGTGAAGACAGTTGGCAGCTGTTGCAGCAACTCTGAAAAAACTGCAACTGCCAGCTCTGAAAGTCACCCACTCACCCTCACTCCCACCTCCTCTTGCATCTGCTAAACCCAAGTCTGAGCCAGCTTTGAGGCTACCCTTACCATCCGGCAGCCCACCTTAGGAAGAACTGCCAGGTGTCTGATTCACCCACCAAAAATCACCCACTAGTAATCTTTTTGCTCTCATACTAAAGCATTGCATCAAATGGTATCTAGTTTTTAGTAACTGAACACATCGTGTTGTGAAATATGTGAGAGAAAGACACCAAAAGCAGTTTAAAAAAACTTTTCTGTCTCTAGTTTTAGCATTGATTCTTACTCCTGATATATGTTTTCATCTGTCGTCAAAAGGACACACATGGCTATATAGATAAAAAAGGAAAGAAGTACAATAGCGAAAGTCATGGTGTCTAAAATTCTTGTAAACCACACCCCCACAATCACGGAAAGCCCTATGTCTGCTAAAAACCCTCAGAGTAGCAGAGACACAGAGAGCGAAAGACAGAGAGAGATATATAGGGAACACTGAGAACAAAATAACAGGAAATAACAGATAATAGATCAAAAAAACAGAAATTGGAGAGGCAGAGCAAGCGATTAAGTGAGAGAAGAGAGTGAGAAAGAGAGAGGGCGGGATAGAGAAAGTAAATTGTAACAGGGGAGGGAGGGGATGGCATGGCATGTGTGTTGGCTGATGCGTCGCCCTTCTGCTTTTTGATGGGACGCAACTTTACGTGTGAGGACATAGGTGAGATATCAATTGTCAAACTCATAGATTCTTTTTGGAAAACAAAACAAAGCAGAGAGTTTAAGCTTTTGTGCGAGAGGCTGTGTACAGCTGGATGCTTTCAGTGTGGAGTTATGCCTCATGGGGGATCGCGCATGTTTCTCCAACGCGAGGAATGTCTGTTACGTTGAGGGTGTGAATGAGTGTCTGCAGGCCAGTGTCAGGGTGTCTGTGTGTTCCTTTATCTGTCTGTGTACAGTATCTGGGATGGTGATCATGACAGGTTTTGTGTGTTGGAACAGCGCACGTGGAAGGACCTGGGTGCTCGTTGCCAACATTTTGGGTGCTGATACACGAGGCCAGAAATCGTGTCTGAGTGGAAAAGCCGTAACGCGCCAACAGCCCACGGAGAGATGAATCACACTGGATGAAATAATGCATTTTCCATTGGCAAGATCAGAAGACCAGAACTGCTGAATCCTAAGGTAGGGGGTGCTCTCTTTTTTTGAAACAGAGAAATGTCCTATAACTCTAACACTTCATATACCTCGAACCCTAACCCAGTTCTCCAAACGTCAACAAGATCCAAAGATATACCGTGATGTCAGACTCAGATGACATCACACATGGGCTGGTCTTTGCTAGGTCATCATTGTACACATACGATTTCTGATCAGCCACAAGCACATCGTACGTGCAAAAGTGAGAATAACGAGGGAGGAATCACACTGAAACAGTCACACGCAGGTCAAAGGTCAGTGGAGCAAAAAGGAAGACTGGGGACTGAGGGTCCACTGGGAGAACTTTCTGAGTGCTGTGAATTCGGGTAAAAGGCCGGGGTCAGAGTGCTGTGGAAGAAGTCATATCTCTTAACATACCCTCTTTACTTATCCAAAATTCCTCTGCTCATTAATATCCTCCCGGGGAAGCAGTGGTCGAAAGTACAGGACTGTGCTGTACTTAGGTAGAACTGTGAAGTAACTGTACTTTACTTGAGTATTTCCTGTAATATGCCACCACGTTTCTGAGGGAAATATTGCACTTTTTACTCCGCTACATTTATTTCACAGCTAGCGTTTCAGATTAAGGAACATTTTCTCTTATTTCCTCTCCCATTAATCATCTCATGACCCAAAAGATTTACCTTGTGATCCTTTGGAGGGGGCCAGATCCCTAGGTTGGGAACCACTGGACTTAAATACCTAGTTAACAGTATATGAGGTAGTTAGGTCACCCGCTACAACAGTAAAATGCTACTTACATATTGATGCATCAGTATTAACAAACCAATTATGTAGCATATAACACTACATCACTCTGCAGAACGACTACTTTTACTTTCATAGTCTGTGTACATTTTGTTGATAATACTATGTACTTTTTACTTGAGGAAGATTTTGAAAGCAGCGCTTTTACTTGTAACAGTAGATTTACATGATTGGGTAAGGTAAAGTAAGGATAAGTAAGGTAAGTAAAGGATCTGTGCACTGTACTGCTGAGAAGCTTGTAAAGAGGACAGAGCAGAGGAGAGCCTGTCTGACAGTTCACTTCGTATAGCACTTCATCTATAGCGTAGTCAGCGTCATTTCCCATTCAATACTACAAGCAGTAACATACCCAGACTACTTCAGGACAATGATTAAGCTAGACGATAAACAGTATTATTTATGTCCTCTTGTTTACGTGTTGCCACACCAACATCTTTAAATAATGCCACTCTGAGCAGTGTTACTGTACAAAATAACCTGTTACAATAACTTTCAGTTTGTACAATGTGATCAATTAAATCAATCAAATCTGTAAATTAAATTGCATCTGGAAAAATATGTGAAATAACTGGAAACCCAGACTGAACAGGCGTACACCCACTTATGTTTACAGCAGTAGGTGGATCAAATCCACAAGCTGGAAGGAAGTTCAGTTCCAGACAGTACTGTGCGTATTTCTATTTGTTAAGTTAAAATCAACATCTGCATGTCAAAAACATTTATATAGTGGATTCACCACAGAAAGAGCTGTTGCACTTACAGAGGGAAGGTTTACCTTGGCCCGAACTATTAAGCACACGCCTGGTATGACCTGTTAACCACGCTAGTTTCACTGATGTCTCGGTGCGAGGCGTTTCACACCAGCTCATTGTAGACCCTGCAGTGAACACTACGTGGGAGACTGTAGCATGAACCTCTCTGTGGGTTTGCATATTTACTGTAAATGGCACTGCAAAAGCTGCACACAGAAATAATGTCTCACGTTATGCACATTTAAACACTTCGTATTAAAACGCTGCAGCCATGGTTGACAGTGAGTGTGTGTGTGTGTGTGTGTGTGTGTGTGGGTGGGTGTGTGTGTGAATGCTGTACAATGTGATATATGTCTGGTTGAGAAAGGTTCTTTCTCAAAACCTGAACGCTATCTGTGCAACATGCAAAACCTGCAGCTATCATCCTGTTTTCTACAGATATCTGCTTTACATATGCCTTTATGCACTGGGCAAGAGACTGGGGATTGGGAATGAATGCGGTCTGAAACATCAACGGTTCATCGGCGCTGGACACACTTTGACTTGACAGTAAAAGAAGCACAAACTCCTCCTCACCATGGACAGCATGGGTGCCCAAACAAGTCCGCCACCAGACCACGAGCAGCTTTCCTGATACAGGCTTCCTGTTTGCTTACAAGTCACCTTGTCGTAACAGTTGACAGTAAACAGTTCTTGTCTTAAGATGAACTTTGCCAACCACAGTTGCGAAAGCAGTGCCGACCTACGCACGTACCAGCACCAGGTGTATGCAGTGGTGTACGGCGTGATCTTAGCCCCGGGCCTGCTGGGTAACGTGCTGGCACTCTGGGTGTTCAGGGTTTATGTCAGAGAGACCAAGAAGGCTGTGATGTTCATGATGAATCTAGCTGTGGCTGACCTGATGCAGGTAAGAATCCCGCCGTCTCTTTTCAAATCAAATCAAATCAAATTTTATTTATATAGTGCTATATCATAACAAAGTTATCTCATAGCACTTGTTAATATAGAGCAAGTCCAAGCAAACTCTATATCTACAGACCCAACAATTCCAC